>VXBZ01003488.1:194732-214448 GCA_013399135.1 Heliornis fulica
TCCACACTCCACCCAGAAATGATCCAGTGAAACTAGAAGGAGGTGATTCTCCTCCTCCCTCCTGCTGCTGCTCCCGCTGGGCTGGAGGGGACTGCCGGAATCTTTGCTCTGCTCTGGGGCTGGGGCTGGGGAGGGGAGACCGTGCTGTGGCCCGGGGTGTTTCTCTCCTAGTGCGCGGCGGGGTGCGTGGGGGCTGCTCCGTCCCTGACCATGGGGAAGGACCAGGAACTGCTGGAAGCTGCTCGCACTGGGAATGTAGCTCTGGTGGAGAAACTCCTCTCTGGGAGGAAAGGAGGGATCCTGGGCAGTGGATCTGGAGCTATTCCCTTATCCAGCTTGCTGAGGTAGGGACTTCGTTCCCCATTAGATGCTGGGGATATTAACCTCTTCTTCACTATCATCATCATCATCGCCCCTCTCATCGTCATTTCCATTACTGCATCCTTCATAGTAACAATAAATCGTTCACTCTCTAGCCAAGTACAAGTGTGCCTGTGTTTAAAGTCACAGGCAGTCATTTTATTCATATACGGCGGTACTGAATTTCTTGCCTTCAATGCGTCTGTGAGGTACTTGTTCATTCTGCTACTGGCTGTGGTGCAGAACTTCTATTTTTATTGCTGGGCTAATATGCACAATATAGTAATTACCCTTCCTTTGATATTTTGTCTTAAAATTGTTACTTTTAATCACAGATGGAAGCATTAATCACAGACGAGGCATTGCATCGTGGAGCCTGGGTAAAAAGCCATAGACCCTTACCCGTAGTTGTTACCCTCACTTGCAGAAGAAATTAGGCATGCCGTAGTAATGAGCCTACAAAACAAAGGGAATCTTTTTATTTTTTCTTAATGAGAGATCATGGAGGCAGACGAGGTGTAAAACTTAAGGAGCAGGTTAGGTAGGAGCAGCATTACTTTCAAGGTACCTGGATATAGAGGAGTCCAACTGGGTTACTGGCGATGTTGGCTGAAAGGACTTAACTTTAGTCCTTAGTCATATCTCAGGCAATCTGTAGCATGGCTTTGATGTTAAATATCACCACGCTCTTAAGTAAGAGCATTATGAAAAGCATTTATGATATTTGACAATATTCAAACAAGAGGTCTGCAGCGCACAGGCCAGTGCAAGTGTTCACTACTACGCTAGGCAGAGCAGAAGAAGACAAAATGAAGCACTTGACCTAGAACTTGAATATTGGGGGTTTAGGTTGTTTTGTATTGTTTTGTTGTGTTTTGTTTTGCTTTTTAATTGTTTTGCTGTTGTTTGTTTTCTTTTAAATTAAGAAAAGACCCAGAAAATGGAAATTGTTTAAATGAAAATGTATTTGTGATTCTATTGCCAGTACCTCCTCATCAATATGTTTATATTGTGTCAGTATTCCCTATCAGGAAATTTACTGAAACTGTCCAAATTATACCTGTTTGGTTTCTATTATAAACTCTTTCTATTTTAAAACTGGGTTTAGTGCTATAAACAACAATGGTTCAGATACTCATACTTTGACAAAGTTCTTTAGTGCCCCAGTTCAATTAGTTACTGCACCACTGTTTAATTACTAGTCCATTGACCAAAATCAGAACACATCGTGCCATTGCTTTTTGGAGTATACTTGAATAGGCTGCTTATCCAGGAGAATGCCAGGTAATTGGTTGAAATAAAAGTATGAGTCTTAAAATGCAATACCCATTTTTGGAAGTACAGAAGTAAGTTCACTTCAGTACAATGACTAGCCATTTATAATCCAGTTCTTCGACATGATTTGTCTAGTGACTTTCTTCAGGGCTAATGCCTGAGCTATATTCTTGCACCATTACTTTCATGTTGTATATCATTAAGTTCTGTATATCCAGAGGGACTGTTAATTTGCTTGTGGTTTGATTCGTTTTTTTTTTTGTTGTTGTTTGTTGTTTTTTTTTTTATTGAACTGTAATGTTTTAATTTTTAGATAGGGAATACTAACAGTGGTTTTTTATATGCAGATGGGTCATGACAGTCATTGTTACTCAGAATTTAAGTATTTTAGGTTGTAAACTCAACTGGAGATTTTTCATTTGTTGTGTTGTTTTGTTTTTTTTTTTTTCTTCTTTTCCTGGAAGTTCACTTAGCTTGAAGTAAAGTAAAACGTACTGGTTTATTTATGGCATTTCTCACTAATGTTATAAAGAATGTCTATGGCATCTGTAAATGTAACTTCAAAAATGAAAGTAAAAATTTATCATACAGCTGCTGAAATATTTCTAATTTTAAAGAGGTTATTGGAATACATTTATAAAGAAGTCATTAATGGATGGATGCATAAGCATTCACAATCTAACACACTATTGAACATAATGGTTTTTTAGAGAGAATCTTAGTAATTTCATTGACTTCATGAGGAATGCTCAAAGTAGAAGCTGCTATGCATTATAGAAAGTGTTTTCAAGAAATAATTATCTGGGGTAGGTATTTTAATATACCTTTTTTTTGGAAATGTTTCATGATCTAACTGATGCCAGGAGTTATGGATTAAGTCCAGAGTGACATGTAAGATTTAGGTTGGATCTATCTTGGTACACAGTACATGGAAACAAAAGGATGTACCAAAAGGGACTCATATGAACATCTTGATCCTGTTTAGAAAATCAATGCTTACTGAAAATAACAAAGTTTTAGAAGGGACATAATTATATGGTATAAAAGTTTGAATTTGAGGTCGGAGGGGTCTGAAGGTTTTTTTAATAGCAAACCAATCGAAGTAGCATAATAGTATTGTTCACATAGTGTTTATTAGACTAAAAAGTGCTTTAAAAAGTTACAATACAGAGAAAACAGTAGAAAAAAAGGGGACTTTTATAGAGTCTTTATGAGACATTGTGTTTGACGGGAACTCCTGGTGTTTCATTGATCATAATTATTGCTCGGTTCCTAAAAAGGTGCCCCAGAGCTGTGCCTGTCCCATTGTGGTGAGAAAGCTCCATGTTGCTTTTTCTTGTTCCTTTTGGCAATGCTGTTCCTAGCATTTGGCTGGGAAAGGCCAAGTCTCTCAACGTAAAAATGGATGAATACTGTGTGTGATATGTTGGTCTAAGTGGCAGTACACTTTGGATTACACGAAGTGCTGGAGACAACTCAGTTTATGTGGCTGAACTCTCCATGCTTGATACCTTTTTTTTGTTGGAAATTTGCTTTGTGGTAATGATGTATTAAATTAAATTTTATATTCATGAATTGACAAATATGCATCGATTGTTGTCTGAACCAAGGAACAAACTATCTGAGCTCTGATCTCCTTTTTTACATTTTTTCAACTTTTCTTTTTCTAACTCTGTATTTTATGGTACTTGGGGGAAAAACAGGGCAAGCTTTTGTATGGTTGTTTTATAGTTGAACCTATTCATTGATGCTAATTGCAGAGTTAATTATCTAATCTTTAAAGAGATGACTTATAAGTCATTATATTAAATTATGACAACAGTTCAAGAAAACAACACTGTTCCAGAAGGCTATTTAAACACACATATAAATAGATGAATGAAAGAATTCATGTGAGGATTTAAGCACTTGCTTAAAGCACAGTATATTCAAAGTGCATAAAAATGATATATGCTTAATTAAGAGGTCATATGCACCCAGATAGCTGTAATAGATACTACATATGACCTCATGCTCAAATTTATCAAAAGCAGCAATAACAAATCAGTGATATTTGAGTGTGTGGGCCATATAATTTGGTTCACTTCAGAAGAAGTATTGAAAGGCTCCGGGTCAGTTTTTGGGCCCCTACCTCAATCCCCATACTTTGTCCGCAAACATAGATTGTGGGTGAATATACTGAGGCTGAATTCCTCAGATGCAAAAGTTAGCATCAGGGATTGCAACGTGCTATGTGCACCTGGCACAGAGTAATTTAGTTGCTTAAACTTGTGTGTTTACAGAGCATTTTAGATGCTTATGTATTTCTGAGGCATCTGCATGGGCTACTGGTCTTTAACAAAGTACTATGCCCTGTGGAAATACAGCTGTATTCCAGGTGGGAAGCACTGGGACATCTAAAGCTGTGTTACACATGTGTGTAAGCTACAGTCTCCAAGCCAAAGCGGTAGAGCAGGGCTGGGGTTTGTTCTTTTACAATGAAACAAGGAGATTTTGAGATGCTTCTGAAAACATTCAGCATTCAGAAGACCGAACTGTTTGGGGAGTTTCTTTTCTGGTTCTTCTGGGATTCTGCTTCCTGGAATTGCCTTACGTTAGTATATTAACTATGTTTCATATTAAAAAAAAAAAAATATGGTCTTTAGGTGTGTAATAGATTAAAAAGAGAATTTTCAGATTTTTAAATTATTTCACAGGCTTTTATATTATTCCAGTATAAACATGAAAACTTGAGAGTGCTATCCCACAGTCCCACTATAGAATGTACATTTCAATTCCTGAATCCCACATCCTGAAATGTACATTAGATGGTTTAACACATAAAAAAAAGAGTAAAGTGTTTCTAACAAAACCAGTATTTTTAATTTGCTTAATTTGAGTATCTGCATATACAGAACATGTTTTTACTGACCAACAAGTTTTTCGTTGATAGAGGCAGGCTTTGTTTCTTCCAGAGTATTTTAGGAAAAATAATTTTGAAGGTTTTCCTGTATCTCAGAGACGCTGCATGATTTTGCCACATGCAGTCACGTACATGCTTTTTGGCCCTACTAATAAGTTACATCTTAATATGTTAAACTAACATGTTAAAGAAATATTGATTGTTCTCGACTAAATGCTTATTTTTAGTCTTTAAACATTACATGTTAAAAGAGCATTGGACTCTTAAAAGGGCTATGGGACAGAATATGACTAATGTGAACTGGCAGAAAGAGTAGTAGGGAAGGGTGAGTTGGCCCCTTCTTGCTCTTTGTTGGCTACTGCTATTACACAGCATGGGAGGGTGGAGCAGCCTGCACGGAGCTGGATCTTTTCTCCTTGTATGCTTGGCAGACTGTGGCAGGGAATGGCTCCATTACTTGCTTACCCTTACTTAGCGCAGCTACACCATGTTATAGGCCTGGCCCAAGATATTTCTCCTCTAAAAGTATAAACCCAGCAAGCAGATTGTCAGTCTGCGAGATGCAATCTGTTTCCTCATCTGTTTCTCAGAGCAGTGTCTTGCTCGCAGCATAGCCACAGTTTAGCCTGATGGCCTCAGTGCGTGCTGAGCGCCACACAAATCTACTTCTGTCCTTGTGCACAGCCCTGTGATTCATTCAGCCTCCTGAGCAAAATCACATCACTCTTAGATGCAGCTTGTAGAGCAGTTTGTTTAAAATATTGAAATACTTTATGGGGCTTTAGTTAAAATTTTAACAAAGTTGTTTTCACGTTATAACTAAAATAACAAATGGATTGCCTTATTAACAACATTAAAGGCACAATTCAGTTTTTCATTACAACCAGTGTTGCTGAGAAAGGCTTGCAGTAGTCAAGTACTCAGATAGTTCTGAGTAAAAGTCTCTGTGTTACCAGGTATTGAACTTCACAAGGGCATGTGGCAATAGGACAGGAATAATAGTTTTAAACTAGAAAAGGATATTATGAAAAAATTCTTCGCTCTGAGGGTGGTAGATCACTGGACCAGGTTGCCCAGAGAGGTGGTGGAGGCCCTATCCCTGGAAACGTTCAAGCTCAGGCTTGACGGGGCTCTGAGCAACCTGATCTTGTGAAGAAGATGTCCCTGCTTACTGCAGGGGGGTTGGACTAGATGACCTTTAAGGGTCCCTTCTAATGTAATGCATTTGATGATTCTGATTTATTTCAGACAACACATGCAGATATGGCAGGGAGTTACTACGTATAGATCAATGGATTATCCAATTAGTCTATGCTTAGTTTGAATTTTAGCTACTAATACATGGAGGCTTTTGTTCTGATGTCCCAAGCAGAGGGTAGCATCCCCAGCTGTCATCCTTATCTGTCAGAGTAGGAAATGTAAGTCTTTTTGGGACATTTAATTTTTCTTCCCTTAGTCTTTCAGTATGAAATGCAAATTAATGATGACTGCAATGCTTAGTTTGTGCTGTTTGCTATTAGTGATAGTTGATTGCTGCCTTGATTTTGCATGTTTGCTCTTTAAAATGCATAAACCTCTCTTAAAACATAGCCATAACCTTCATTTTATTATTTTTATACCTTTCTGAGACTTCTTTCTGGTAAATGTTTTTAATCAAAATTTAGACAAGTTTTATTCATGGAATCTCTTAGATTTCTTTGCAAGTTTGAAACATTTGCAATACACAGAGGTAGTAATGTGGGCAGTAACCAGGACATTTGGTAGAAATCTCATTGTTAAGGGCAAGGTAATTCACAAAGTTTGTGTAATAAATCTTCCTTAGGAGTTGACTGTGGTCTTGGATTTGCAGCTCTGCAGTTAATCTCTGTGGATAAACTTCTTGTTTGTTCTTACTCCAGAACTTGTTTTCTGAGTATTGTTTGAGTGTATGTTCTATTAATTTTCCTAAATGTTAGACCACATGTAAAAAGTTATTAGCAAGAACTGTAGATCTAGTGTAAAATCTGTCAAAGTCATATTATCCACCCATATGGATTGAGATATGGGATATAGTAGTTCTGGGTGGACTGATGGAATTTATGGTGGAGTCAGGAAGACTGATAAATAAAATTTTGCAAACGTGTTAAGGAGAAGTTAAGGAAAATGGCCCAAAAGTTGAAGTGTCTGTAACTTAAAAGAATTCTTTTAGAGTTCTTATAGAATTCTTAGTCACAAGTGGCTAGTGTCTAACTCTGCAGAGGACCATATAAATGTATTTTGATTTTTGATTACCATCTTGGAGTTGCTCTTGTCTGACATTGATGATTTTAGTAGTTTGGTAATTCAGTAGAATTAATCCTGATAATACAATGGAATTATACATTTTTAAAAATTGATATATGACTGCTGCATTTAAGTGGTAGAGTTAGAGCAGAACTAAGAGGGGAAAATAAATGAAATAGAACAAAAAATGGTGTAATCTGAAAGCTCTGCTATCTTCTGACTTGTCAAGGTTAGAAATGTTATGATGAGCAAATACAGATGCTTTTAAGACAAGCATTTTCACAGTCACTGCATTGGTGATTAAGAAGAACATAATCACAGTCCTAAAAATCTACAGGTAGATCCTGTTGTTTGCCTCAGTTTCACATCTGCCTCCAATTTCATTTGTTTCAGTTTGTATAGGCATTCATGGATGAGCTATTAAGAAACTGCTCCAGACCATTTTTTATTGCCCTGACATAGGCACTAGTTGAAGCATTCTATAAACTGCTTTAATTTATGCTCCTGGTGTATAATGCCTGAGGGACAGTGCAGTGCAGAGTGCAGTTACACTCCCTTGAGCAAACTTAGCCCTCTCGCCTGGGGACGTGACATAGACAAGAGTTCCCCAGCTGGAATTCCCCTCTGCCATGGGACCTTTCTGCTGGCCACTTCCAAGGAGGGTACATCCTTTTTATTATTTCAAGGTAAAATATTTTGACAGTTTTTAATGTTAAATGTGTAAGGCATAACAAGCAGTGTTAATTCCCGCCTACTGATATGACATTTTCATGTAGACAGATCCTTTTGGGAAGGAGGGAATACATTTTGCTTGAACTTTATAGCCTTTATGGCAAGACTTTTATTACTTTTTAATTACTTTTTTTCTGATGACAGTATTTTCAGTACCTTAATTTTGAATTTAAGAAGTGATATCACAACTCTTCTGTACCTAATTTAACATCTATGAATTTCTAATAATGTACACATATCTAATATAAGAAAGGTTCTCTGAGATTTAATTCATTGAGGATGTGCTTTTATTAAAATAATGTTACACTGTTTCCCATTCATTGCACATACATTTTCTAAAGAAGGAAGTGCTAAAAATGTCGTCTTGAGTGCAACTAGATTCCAGTTTAAAACACCCGTTGGTAGCTACGTTTCTATAGGTGTTGATGTGTATGTTAGGTGTCCAAGTTCCCATTATAGACAGTGGAGATCTAATCAATACAGTTAGGGAGCATACAGAGTGAATCAATTTGCCCCAAAGTAGATATTGAATGATCTTACTTAAACTGATCCAGATGGTTGATTTAAATATTTTTGTAGGTAAAAATATTTCGGTGAAGAAGAGGAAAAGAACAATTCTAATTGAAGGTGTATGTATAGAATATACATATAAATTACTCTTAAATATCTAGTATTAAACAAAGTTTGGATAGAAATTTTGTTCTGATTTTTTATGGATTATTTGGATGAATTCAGATGTAATACTGACCTAATGATTATCTGGTCGAGAGGCAGAATCAAGTGCTGGGTGGTTGAAGTTAGAGATGCATGAAAAACACATAAAGTGCATGATGCTGAGTCCAATGGGGTTTGTTACAACTGTGCCATGTGTGGAAGAATTGAACTAGAGGAACCTTAGCTGGAGTTGAAACCAGTGAGTGATGGGAATGGTGAAAGTACGTATGTTGACAGCAGAAGGAAATGGACACACTGCTCAGTGAGGTGGGAGACACTGCAACAAAGCACATGGAAGAGGCAAGGCATGTCTTTTTTCCTGTGTTTTTGTTTTTTGTTTTGGGGGGTTTTTGTGGTAAAGTTTGAGTTCCCGTTTTGCTGAGCTTAATAGCAAAATTTGACAATTCATTGACAATGAAACATTATTCCACCATTATGGTGAAGGAAGGGGAACACCAAAAAAATTCAAAGGACCAACGTTAAAGGCCACTTATCTTTGGATGGTCGTGTCAAGCATGGGCAATTTCTGATAATGAAAGAAACTGCCACATGCATCTTCAGAAAGGGCAAGAGGAAAGTTCTGGGGTCATCAGGCCTATGGGTCTCATCTAAGTCCTGTGGGAAGTTACAGAGCGTATTCTCATTCCAGGTACCTGAAGCCCAAGAAGGTGGCTGAGAAGAGTCAGCTGTGAGTGAATAACCTCTTGCAGCACTACAGACTCTTATGCTGGACCTGAACTTATTTTTGTGGTTTTCCTTCTTTTTCTGTCACATTAGTCATTACAAAAACATAAGTAACACATTTAGTCTTTGAGTTCACACATTAGTAACTTTTTTTCTCCTGTAAGAATTATGTGATTGGGGTGTGGATTATTTTTATAATCTAGACGATTGCTAAAAAAGGTTAAATTATATAGTGTTCATATTGTCACAGTATGAAAAGTGCTCAGGAAATAGACGATTTTTAGAGAAGGTTAAAAAAAAATTATAAATTATATTTTGGAATAACTTTGGTAATAGATGTAGTCACTCTGCACATTGTGTGCATTTCAAAACTTTGTAATGTAACTTACTAGTGTGCATATTACCGGTCGTCCTCAGAGTTAGTGGTCAATTGAATGTTTTCCAAGTTTATTTGCTGACTTGTCAGGATTATTGTTTTCTATTTTTAAATGCCACAAGATATGAGTATTGAATCTGTGTCTCTAGGTTATTTTTGCAGATTAACCCACACCCTCCCCAACACATTAATATTGGCAGTTTGACCCCAGAATCTCAATTATATCATTGGTAAGGTTTCCTAAACGTAATTTTCACTTATTTTTAGTTATCAAATTTCTTGAGCAATTATTTATCCACTTCCATATCCTCCTTGTCATCTGTATAGCTAATTTGTCAGATTATGCTCATAAGTAATTTGCAATCACTCTGCTTCCTGTTTTGTGCACAGTTATTGCAGAGCAGTATCTTGCATAACCAAGTGGTCTAATGATCAGGGATATAATGTGCACAAGTAACATTTCAGAGAACCAAATATACTAAATGTAGAAATGTAGCATATGGCATATAGTATATGTATATGTTAAAAATCTGTTCTTTTCCTGTCATAATAGTTAAATCTATCATCTCCTCTATTTTTACTTTCATGTAGACTATGTCAGTCTTGGTTTCGGCATGAGTCATGACATAAGCAGGAAGTGAAGCCTCTGAAAGAATAATATAGGTGTGTGTTTTGGGTGAGAGCGTGTGTCTAGAAGACAGGTAGAGAGAGACTTGGGTAGGGGTATTTGGAGTGTCTTGGCAAGTAGGTTGTATATAAAAATCTGAAAAGGCTGGATTACTAGACATGGTTGGTAATGGAAATGGGTGTAAGAATTGAGATTGGGAATGAGAACTGAGACTGGTTGACTGTGGAGGTCAGCACTGGTAAGGGGCAGAAGAGGCAAGTTTAGGAGACAAGATATGAGGAACTGTGCAAAAGGAGTGATGCTCAGCAGAATAAAGAGAATTTATATCTATTAAAATACACTTTTCATTCTAAGCCTGACATTTCCCTATTTCCTCACTGTAACAAATATTTGTGAAATGTATTTGCAAACTGTCCCATTTTCTTTTAGTGCTAAAATAGACTGAGGTTAATGAAGTGCCATCAGTCATCACACTGGTTTAGGTGAAAGAGGTTGTTGTGACGGTTATAGGGATCCTAAACCGTCTGATAAAGTTTCGCCAAGATGGCATGAAATTGCTTAATTTGGTAGTGAAATTAAATGACTTTTAGTTTGCCTTTTTTAATTAATGGTAAAGGTAAGGTTGTCAAGGCAGTTTTCATTTAGCTCCCTGAATGTATGCATTTATGGTTAGTGACACAATCCTGTAGTCTTTTCTTTCACAAGGTTCATACCTCAGCTGCAGCCCAGGATAGACAATGATAATTGAATAAGTAGTTATTCAATTTTTTTTTATCCTTACTATTCAGTGTTGAGCCCTGAGGTTTGCTTAGTGCACAAAAATCAGACTCTTCTCTAGGAAAACAAAAAATGATTAATTTTTCTCCTGGGCTTTTTGGTGCTGTTTGTCACTGTAGTATCTGACTGCTGCACAACATTAATGAGTTTACTGCCACAGTATTTCTGTGACTGAGTAAGGGTGTTAATATCTGCAGTTCACAAATGCTAACTGAAGCACAGTTAGATTATGGAGAGAAGTATCCACCGAGTTGGTGTTCATAACTGTTGACTACAAGTAGCTCATTTTTCACAGTATTAATATAGTTAGGTAAAAACGTAGGAATGACTTGTCTTGCTCACAGGGAAAGTCCATCCAGCCAAGTGCTCTTTTCCAGTAGTGGCTGGGATTAAGAGGCTGGTTTTAGAAGAGTGTAGTAAGCAAACTCACAGCTTCCAACAATTTACAGCAGCTTTCTGAGACAGATGTATTGTCTTTGTATTTAATAGCTCCAGTGGATTTTTCTTCCATGCCTTTTTTTCAGTCAGTCTTTGAAGCAATGAAAAATGTTTGCATTCATAGCATCTCACAGCAAGGGTTTCACATCTTAATGAAGTATTATGTGGAAAACATTCTCTATACATTAAGTAGTATTTTACATCTCCAAATGTATAAAGACTGTTCCTATGTTTAGAGATTTGTTTCTGGGGTACAGACATGGATAGAGTACAGTTCTGGGGCACAACATTAAATTGCTGTTCCTGTGCTTAACTTGCTTTATTAAATATTTGATTTAGTTAATACCAATGCACCTTTTAATACCTTTTTCAAAAAGAAAAAAAATAATTTCAAGGATAAGCATTCAAATATTAAAACATCAGCATTCATTGTACAGGAAAAATAATTTGTAATCATGTAATTATGAAGACTAATTACAGAATCACATAATATTAGGAGTTGGAAGGGACCTGGAACGATCATCTAGTTCAACCCCCCTGCCTGAGCAGGATCATCTGGACTAGATCACACAGGAACACATTCAGATTGGTCTTGAATGTCTCCAGAGAAGGAGACTCCACAACCTCTCTGGGCAGCCTGTAAGAAGGATGACAGCACCAGCACTTTAATTCTTGCCTTTCCAACCTCAGTAATTTCTTTAATTATTTAATGAACTTTTCTATATGTATTTCTATATATAAAAACATATTTCCTTTCATAATGTAAATATAGACTATCTGTGTGGTGGTGAACAGAACATACTGAATTTGCAGATGCCTCTCATAACTGACAAAAAATACAGCTCCAGATAGGTATCCTATATCTTTATAAAAATTATATGGTATTAAGAGTGCTGGGGGATATATTTTATTTCTTTTTTTTTTTTTTTGGCAAGTAATGATATTCATTTGAACAAGATTCCCATTATACTGTCTGAAACAGCAAAGGTGAGACAAGGGAAATAAAACCTTAGTTGTTGAAAGTAATTTGTGAAAATGGAAATGAAACAGCCACTTGTACGGGAAGGATGTTACTTTCCTCTTTTCATTTGTGGAAAACAGTTATTGAGGAAAGAACAAGGTCATTCCCCGATGACGACATATTTCCTCTTATACCATGCCCTAGAAAGGTAGTTTGAGGCATAAACTAGAGTTGTAGCTGAGAAGGTGTGGGATAGATGAGTGGATGATGAGGTGGGTTGAGAACTGGTGGCTGGGCCAGGCCCAGAGGGGGGTGATCAGTGGAGCTGAGGCTGGCTGGGGGCCTGTNATGGTTCTTAGGGAGCTCCAAACACACTGAGGAACAAGGAATTACTATTCTGTCACCCAGACACTGACCTACAGAGTCTTCCAAACATACCATGGGAAGCATGCTCTGCTCCTCAGAGGGCTGCACTGTTCTGCTTGGAAGTCACAAGTACATTCAGGTTGTGTCTGTGCCTTGTTTAACATTGATGACCTTGATGAGGGAACAGTATCCACCCTCAGCAAGTACCCGATGACACAAAGCTGGGAGGAGTGGCAGATGCGCAAGAATGCTGCGCTGCCATTCAGTGAGACCTGGACAGGCTGGAGAGCTGGGCCGTGAGGAACCAGAGGAGGTTCAATAACAGCAAGTGTGGGGTCTGGCACCTGGGAAGGAACAACCACGGGTATCAGTACAGGCTGGGGGGTGACCTGCTGGAGAGGAGCTCTGCAGAGAAGGACCTGGGGGTCCTGGTGGATGACAGGTTGGCCACGAGCCAGCAGTGTGCCCTGATGGCCAAGAAGGCCAATAGGATTCTGGGGTGCATTAAGAGGAGCATAGCCAGCAGGTTGATGGATGTGATCCTCCTCCCTCTACTCTGACCAAAGATGTGTGTGAGGGGAAGGGTGGGGAAGTTAGTATGTGCAGAATCCTTAAGTTCCTTATGTCAACCTTGAGAAAGAGGACTTCATTGCAGATACTCACCCAAGGGCCAAGAAGTCCAGTATGAAAAAATTTAAGATTTAAGTTCTAGATTTGACAGTGGCATGGAAATGTAGAACATAATCAGAATAAAATTAATTTGGAAGCTTTAAAGTACAGACACTGTGTTGGGAAAAAGTGGTAAGATCAGATATACAAGATTGATTTGGGAAGTGAAGCATGATAGCTTCCTGGAGAGAAAGGAAGAGGTCCATTTTCAGAACATTCCTCAAAGATTGATGAAAACAAAGGAGTGGCAAATAAATTATTTAAAGAGTGGCAAGAAAATACATGAGTGGTTGGACATTGTCTGGTCTTTGCCCAACAGACCTGCAGCATGTGTGAATGAATCTGCCTAGCTCTTGGGAAAATGCCAAAACCAAAACCAACATCTCTGATAAAAGCAGAAGGAAGGAGCTGAGTCCCTTTGTGGTATTTCTGTTTAAATGTGTTCTTGGGTTAAAAAAAAAACCCTCAGGAGAGAATGCGACAGTAGCCCTTAGTATTACTCTTTAAAGGATGGAGCCAGGATGTCTAGACCTCATTGGAAGGAAGTATGCTACTTTGGCTAATCTTCAATTCATAGTAACTCATTACTCAAATCTCCTTTGAAAATATGCCTTTCTTAAATGACACAAGATGTCACCATTTATGGCTAAATTCCCGATAAACTCTAAGAAGAATTAAGTTTGATTATTCTAGAAGGTCACATAGTACACATCCCTCTCCAAGTTTCTCTTGACTTGTGAGATGCTGTGACATTGTCAGCAGTTTCAGCAACCAGTTTGCAGTCTTCTGAAATTCTTGGACAAGTCTAGAATACAGCTGAGATCTTCCTGAGACGAATGAAACTTTTGGTAGAACTGATAATTCACTGTATTACTGAAAAGCATCTTCAGTTATTTTGGGGTCTTTGGGGATTTCATAGAATCATAAAATCATCATAGAATAGTTGGGGCTGGAAGGGACCTTAAAGATCATCTACTTCCAATGCCTGTGCCATGGCACCATAGAAAGCAGCCTATATACCAGATTCATTTCAGACTGTTGCACTACCACACTTACTGGGCATCAGATGAGCCTCCTACAGAGCATATGAAAGTCTATAAAGGATTGCTTTATTTTCACTGTAACTAGAAGTCAGATGCTTTCCAAGCATTTGGACTGACACACAGGGAGTTGTCAGGAACTATTGAAATGTGTGCAGGTTTATCAGAGCAGCAAACAGCCTGTCCCATCTCTGCTGGCGCTGCTCAGTGCATTCTTCTAATCATGTGCAACTTTAGTCACGTGATGTAGCCTTCAGATCATCACACATCACACAGTTTTGCTCTGAAACCGCATTTTCTTTGCAACTGTATTTGGGCTGTACATCTAAGCAGACAGAAGTTGATAATAATATGAATATTTAAAATATTTGTCGTTTAATTAATGGAGAATTATTTTCTTTCCAAAAGTGTTTTCAGTTTAGTTTTGATGGGCATTATCTGGCAGACATTTAGCCAGATTTGAAAATGCTGAAAACCCTGTAAGCAAACACATTGGACTAAGATTAGTGATTTGTGACCCACTTTAAAATCTGTCAGAAATATAATAATGGCCTGGCTTTAACTTCTCATTTGAAACTTAAACTTCCTCTTAATATAGTATTGTGTTGCTGAGCTGAAGTTGCCATAAGTAATACAGTATCTGGTTTTTTTTTTCTATCATATTGAAATGATTGTTTGATTTTTGAACAGATTTTTTTGGTCAGTGAGTATATGCTATGAGTGGCAATTACTGTACCCAAAGAGAAGTTTGCCATGCATCCCTTAAAATTGATTCTCAGGCTTAAACTGTAATAATTTATCTTTAGCATAACAGCTGAAGACTGGCACACCTAAACATTGGTTCACATTCCAAGTGAACAAAATGTATTTTGGCTAACAGCAATATAATCTCTAACTAGACACTGAACATATTACTGATATTGTGTAACTGAGTGTTACTGCTCCCATTTGTGCTAAATCTTACACATCTCAATGTCTATTAGTGGCTTCATCATGAGATTCCCTTTTCCAATTGAAACACTATCAAGTTGTGCTTGTGTGTTTCACTGTTAGTCAATAGTGAGCTAGTGTATCAATTTCTCAGTAGGTCAGTATTTTCCTCTACAGTTTAAAAACTTAAATGTAAATAACTGTTCACTTCATCTTCACACCTTTTTCTGTTTAGGGATGTTTCTTCAATGCTAATGAGACAAGGCTTAGTATCACCATCCTCCAGAAAATAATACAAGTAGGAGAAAACATACTGAGGAAATTTTGCAAATAAATTTGAGTGGTGTCTTGCCTACACAGGAAACCTTGAAAAATCTGGAAATGAGCACAATCAGAGTTAGGTAGCTCTGTTTCCATTTTGTAGAAACAGAAAAGAGCAAGTTCCTTTCCCTGGAGGTATGCATTCCTCAAAGGATATAATGTTATTGAAGCTACAAGCCCACATCTATTTTTTTTTTGTTTTTACAAGTGTCTGTAGGTCTGTAGATGTGCATGAATGTGTATCATAGCCATGAAGGGCAATTAGTCCAACTGAATAAATTTTAGATAGTGAAATTAAAGTGAATTAAGATTTCTTTCTTCTAAAGACAGATTTAATGAATAAATACCAGCTTTCCTCCTTGAACTACACTAGTTTTTACGATATTTTTAGTGACGTAAGTTTCTCAGCATAGATATGACATGAAATGTAAAGTAATCCAAATCAGTAATTAAGATGATATAACCTTATCACTCAACGCTGATGAGCCAACTCAGGTTCAAGTCTCTGGTCTGTCATCATCCCAAGAGAGCTCTTTCACCACTGGTTTATCCAACAGATACTTTTTTCCAGGTCAAAAGATTATATATAGTTACATAAACATTGAAACAGTGTCAAAAAGACTTAAACCCAAAATTTTCATGCATTATTGATCAGAACATTTGCTTAGAAAATGGAAAAATGTTAAAGGGGGACTTTAATCTTCCCACTGTAATTCAGCAGTCTTGAGTTTCCCAATATGTTGTTTCATTTTTCAGGAAAGTAGAAATAAAAAAAAAACAAAACCAAAAAACAAAAACAACCCTGCTTCAGAATAAATCTTAGTTGAAGTTTCCCACAGAAAAGCAGAATTATAAAAAACTCAAAAAGTGTAAGCCAAACATTTTGCTGGATTGTAAAGGCATTATGTTGCAAAGTAAGGGAGTGTTCTGTTTGTTCTGTAGGGAGTCATTTCTAAACCACACTTCTCAGCTCCATTATTCTTGTGTGGTGACTTTTTTAAATGAGTAAGGAGGGTGTTAGAGCTTTGATGGTAGCTTCAGAAATGTTATCAAAGTGGACTTGCAGTTTTCTTAGTGGCATGGACTTAAAAGAACTACAGAACTCTGAACTTCTCAAAGAATTATGATTATATTCTTATAGACATAGCAAGATCCACACAATTACCTGTGTATCAGTACTAGATTTTATTTGTTTAGGTACTGAATAGGTTTTAAGACTGTTCCCTTTTCAGATAGGTATCATCAGTCCATTCTTGTCCCATCGTGAAGTTTTATATTTGTACAATAATTGCCATCTGTTGAAGTCATTTCCTTTCATATGACTTTTATCTGAAGCGTTTGGAGATTATTATGTTCATTAAAATCCTACATTACTGTAATGTGTCAATTTAGAGCACAGAGGTCTCTATTAAGTATCTCCTTTTCTGTCTCTCCCTTTCTCCACATTTCTTCTGCTCTTTGCTTCTTGTCCACCTCTCCCTTCCATTTCCCTTCCCTGCCTCACTCTGCTACTCTCTACCCATCCCTCTCTCTCTCCCCATTAATCCAACTTTCCATCTATATCTCTTTCAACTTCTCCCTTTATCTCTCTCTCTCTTTTCTCAATCCACATCTCTCTCTGCCTTTTTTTCTTTCTCTACCACTTTTAATCATAAAGAGAATGATCTGAAACAAAATAATACAAGAAACAAATTCTGAAGCCTTGCCTATTGAGCTGGAAATAGATGGAAAGATACAGTGTCAAAAAGTAGTGTGAAAAGAGAGAAGCTAATGTTTTTGTTTAGCAAAAAATTGTGTTCTCTCTGAGAATGAGCCAATGACAAATGTGATTAGACTAAAACAATACAAATCACTTGTAATAGCATCCAACATTAAAAAGGAAAGGAGTGCAATACAGGAGTAGGCATGTTTTACCTGTAACATGGAAATCTGCTTGGGTTGTATAGGATTTTGTTGGGGCCCGAGCAGCTTTGTCTGAGATATACTTGGTGTGGGCAGTCAGGCAGCAGTAACCAAGGTCAGTGAACGAGGGAAGTTGCTGATGTGGCAACTAAGTTGGGGAAGTTCCAAGAAAGGAGGATACCTGTCTGAATAGGGGTGTAGCTATAGAAGACAAGGTAGCCAATCAGCTTAGCTTGTGATGCGTGTGTGGCGCGTGTACAGAAATGGTTTCCTATATAATGTCACAGAGTTTGCTAATAAAGGGGAATGATTCTGCATCATATTGATGTGTCTGGTCATTCTCGGCCTGCATGGAACTAAAAGACCCCGGCAGGTTTTTTTCTCTGAACTGAGGCTTACCCTAGTAAGGATAGCAAATAGTATAGTATTGGACTGATCATACTTAAGTTCATGAAGGAATAAAAGCCTGTGGAGAAATATCTGCTAGGAACATGAAGTACTTCAGACATTTAAGAAAAGAACTTAAGATGAGAATGTCTGATATATTTTCAGAGATAATTTAGATGACAGCCACCGGTCACAATAAGTAAAGTGACTATGGATTGCTGGCAGAAAAGAGAGAAAAGTTTTAGATTCACAAGAATTTGATTGACTTTGGTGGTGTTACTAGATTGTGTGAGATGAATATCATGTTTTCAGAAGTGCCTTTCATTTTAACATGTTGTAAACAAAAGAATTTATCAGTCAAGTGCTTCAGATTTTCGGTGGAGTCCTTTGGAATATGCCTGGAGAATAAGATAATTAAAGTAACGATTTATATAGGAAAGCAAAAAGACCAGGGAATGTACAATAACCACTAATTTAGTGGTCTATAACAAGCCTACTTTGTTAGTTATAATATAGGTATGGACTAGGATGTTCTGTTTAGAAAAGATTTAAAGAAAAGATATGTAAGGGAAGTTATTTACAGTCAATTTGCTACTGTCATGACAAAGAGATAGTTCATGTCATGGGTAAAAAAGCTATCTTGCAAAGACTGAAGTCAGGTACTTCTGCACACCACTTCCTAAGCCTCTCAGCTTCTGAAAAGGTTTATCGAGATACAGAGCCATGGAAGAAGGGAGGGTACGGTTACGGTCCCTCAGAACCAGAAACACAGAGAAACATCACGAAGTAGCACTCACCTATATTTGTAGGTGACATTATCAATGCCAGGGTCAGCAGACCCAGCTATTATATATGGCTTAGAATCAGGGGTAGTGCCACCTGGCAAATCTACACAGAGCAAGCTTGGGTCTTGCAGGGGTTAGCTTGGATTGGGTGTCATGCACATGTGACTGCAATTCTGCCAGATATTGGCTAGCTTTGCAAACATTGTGACTACATATGTTTGGCTAAGAAGCACTATTAGATCCAAGCACTATTAGATCCAATGCAGATAGTTCCTATGTCTCCGTACCTAAGTACATCTGCAGATAGCCTGCCCATGAATGCTGGCATGTGGACTGTATGTTGATGGCATGTTACATGTACCATTGAACATTGTACTTTATCACATGGTCTTCCTCAGATAAAATTAACTCCCTTTTCATAGTACCAGGTGAATGGTGCTCCTTTAGTTGCTATTTAGTATTTTATCTTCTCGTTTTTACTGTAGGTTTATGCTTTTAGTGCATGTTATGCAGTTGTTCCTATAAAGAGAATTCTTTTCCTCACATGCTTCTCAGTAGAGTTTAGCAAACATAATACATTTATTTTCAAAGCAACCTTTTTTGATGACAGGGTATTATTAATCCATTTTACAAATGGATGCAAAGCCCTGGGACATTAAGGTCAACATTATTAGGCAATTTTAGATGTATAGTTCAAAACACCTAAAACCCGATTTCTGATTTTGCAGAGTACTTTGTCACATACCATTTAGAAGTGGAAAGCACGACTTCTGTGACTACCAGGGCAACTACAAATAATGTTTTTGCAGTAAAAACTCAGGATATGAAAATTGGGCACCCTGACACATTTTCTGTGTCCCAGTCTGTGCCCATTGCACCACTGAAAGGAGTCTGGTTCCATCCTCTTGACCCCTGCCCTTTAGATACTTATTAGTATTGATGAGACCCCTTCTCAATCTTCTCCAGGCTAAACAGACCCAGCTCTCTCAGCTCTTCCTCATACGAGATGCGCTCTAGTCCCCTCATCATCTTTCTAGCGCTCCCCTGGACTCCCTCCAGTAGTTCCAGTCTTTCTTGAACTGGGGAGCCCAGAACTGGACCCAGTACTCCAGATGTGGCCTCACCAGGGCAGAGTAGAGGGGCAGGATAACCTCCCCTTGACTTGCTGATCATGCTATTCTCAGTGCATCCCAGGACACCATTGGCC
>VXBZ01003489.1:0-12328 GCA_013399135.1 Heliornis fulica
TGACTTGCATCAAGCCAGGTCCCCGTCTCTCAATCGCGGCACCTGAGTGGCAGGAGATCAAAGTTTGTTGACAAACAAGTGTGGTGCTGTGTTTTGCAGGTTGTCTCCTCTAGCTTGAGGGTGATGGCTCATGCTTTAATAGCAACTGCTTCTGGAGTAGATGGAGTAAGGGATCAGTCTGTGTTCCACATACCTTTTTTTTTTTTTCCCTCCCCTTCTGTTTCCAAAGTTTGTATTCTTCAGATATATGGGTTTCCTCCTTGTCTGACACTTTCCTTCAAAAAGGAACTGTGGCTGAAGCAGTGACACACACACATAAATAAAAATAATCTCTGTATCCACAAGTGTGGCCTGTTTGAGGGGGTAACCCTAACTAGCAGCCCTAATTTTTAGGTTCCAGCTTCTCCCTTAAATCCCTCCATTGTGACTTCAGAAGAAACGTTCTTTGGAAAATATCCATGACAAACGTGATCTTGTTTATGCTTTCAAGGTCATTACACTGCTGGTATTATCTCAATGAAGCTTAAAGGAAAGTTCAGTGCAGTCAGACCTGGGTCTGTCATTGGCTCTGCAGTTGTTTGCTCACCAGAGACAAGATGTACTTCCCAGGTGTGCTGAAAGTGCAAGGCCTTTGAATATAAATGTCAGCAAGATGAACTCCTTGGGATATTCTTTGTATGTTAATGTGGCTATAACTCTCAGTCTCTACCCTGAAGGCAGTGCTGTACCTGATTAAAAGGAGATTTAGTAAATCTGTCATTGTTCATTAACCCATACTGCTGTGTGAATCTGCCCCGTCTCATCACGGATGATCGGGAGACCTCGTGATTGCCAAGTTCTTCTTCGTGTGCATGGGTAGCGAAGCGTTCCCAGGAGCGGGGCTTTGTGGTTCAAGGGGTCAAAATCCTGTGGAAGATGGGCTGTCTCCTCCTCTGCACTTAAACTTCGTGGCTTTCTGCACTGCACTTTTCCACAGCCTCTCCTGTGTTTGGGTGTGCAGCTCAGAGCTAGAAGGAAAAGTGACCATTTATCTGATCTCTAGCTGGCTTCTGTGGGTCTCCAGTCTGGTACATGGCTGATCTGGTCCTGACTTCTGGATTGTGGCTTGATATCACAAACAGTAACTGCAGTAGCCTTCGAAGTGGCTTTAACCTCATGCAAATTAGTGTGCAGATAAGCATCTTTATAGAACCAGCAGTTTGCAGATCTCCTAGGGACAGGTGTTGGTTGGTTTGGTCCAAGGGAGCTGGTTCTGCAACCTTAGCACATCAGCAGGAGCTCCTGCTTCCTTTTCCTTGGGTGACCTCTCAACACATGAGCCTGGCTAGCCTTGGTCACTGTTGTGGTGTGAGAAGGTGGCAGGCAGGTGAGACCAGATCATGTAGAGCTCTAGAGAATTTAAGTCAAGCCTGGTAACATTATCTGGAGGGGAACAACCTGCAGCAATGCTTAAGGCTTGGACAGGTGTGAGGAAGGTGGTGCTTTCCTGCTGGGAGACAAATCACTTGGCAATGCTTGGGATCAGCTGTGGCTGCTTTGGAGGCTTCTCCAGGGGACTGGATGGTCCCACCTGCCACCTTCACAAGATGTGAAGGATCAGGAGTCTTGAGGTGGCAGAACCTTAGATGACAGTGCTAGCTGCTCCATCTCTGCATCTATAAAGTTGGAAGCTTCTCCTTTGGACAAATGCAGGCAGGAGGTGTAGCAGTAAAGAGCCAGCATGCCAGCTGTATAGGCATTCAAAGTATTTGTAGGGCCCAGTGGAATAGCAGTTGGAAAATTGATTCTGATGCTGGTTTGAGCTCTGCCTAGCCTGGTAAAAGCTAGTGGCAGCACATCTCACAGGGCCTGTTGTTGTTTTACACTCCCTGGTGTTAATCTGATGGGTGGCCATAGGGAGCAACGGGCCACAGTACATAGAAACAACCTGCAGCTTTCTTGTAAATAATAATTTATTAAGAAGATCTGGAGGAGAAGGGACAGCATATTTCAGGCTATGAAGATGCATTAAATGTGAAGACTCTTCTACTTGACAGAGGTTCTGGTCTGACCTTCAGAGCTCACCGCTCTTGGAGCGTGTGTGCTCTCCTTGGAGCTTGGTGGGAACTTTGCACTTGTCTGTAAATGTGCCGAGATGGTGATTTCCACAACTGATCTATTGTTGAGGCCCTTGCTTGTCTCCTCCTCTTTTGCCACGCTCCTAAATGAGCCCCTTATTTGTGCTGTACAGTAACTTGGCAGCTGAGGTGCTTTGGCTGCCAGATCTCACCAGGAAGAGACCTGCACTGCAAGAGCCAGGAGGTGCAGAGGAAGGCTGAGCCCTTACTGGTGGAGCTGCGTGGCACAGGCACGTATTGTTCTAGCCTGAGCCAAGTACCATAAACTTCATCGCGCTCTGAACGTGCAGTGCTTGCTAGTTGGAAGCAGTATGGGCTCAAGAGAGCAGAATAGCAATTAAAAATTAACTTAACCTCTCTGCCCCTCAACTGATGTGGCTATAACATCTGTGCATGAGTGCCCCTGCTTCGGTAGCTGGTGGTGGGGCCAGGAGACAGAGGTGTCCAGCTTCCCCTGTACTGCCTGCCCTTTGCTGCAGTCACCTTTCGTGGGAAGGGGGCTGGGAGTATTGCAGGCTCCTGTGACAAAAATAAGTTAAACTGAGCTGTGGTGGGACTCCTCTGCTGTTGCTAACAAAACAATTCCTCTGTCTCTCCTCAGACACACGTCCTGGATTCTGTGCTCCACATACTGGTCTTGCTGTCGTAGCTGTTGCTGGCACAATGACAGGCCTGAGAGCTGGAGGTGGTGAAGGGGGCAGGAAGTCATCTTGTGATGCCAGCTGAGCCTGTGCAGACTTGTCTTGTTCCTCCTCTGCTGGGAACCCCAGGGTCCTAGAACAATTGATGCCTTCTTGGAGTTAGTTTTCTGTTCAGGGCTGAAGCTGGGCTAGGAAAGATCCAGGATCAACTACCCAAGGTGACCAGGCTGTGTTGGCAACCAAGGTTTTATGGCAGTAGTGCCTCAAAGCAGCAAGCTGATGCATCTGCCTAAGTAATTCTGTGTATCTTTACAGTTTGGGAAATGAGAGGCTGGAAGAAATGGCACTCTTGTGCAAGCTGACAGTGTGGTTTCTTATGAAATCCTCTTCAGAGCTGGCCTCAATCTGCAGAAGGATGAGAAAATGCGGAGGTAGATGGACAGGATAATTCATAGAATCATAGAATCATAGAATGATTAGGGTTAGAAGCGACTCTCAGAGGTCATCCAGTCCAACCCCCCTGCAAGAAGCAGGGACACCCCCCAACTAGATCAGGTTGCTCAGGGCCTCATCCAACCTGGCCTTGAACTTCTCCAGGGATGGGGCATCCACCACCTCCCTGGGCAACCTGTTCCAGTGCTCCACCACTCTTACAGTAAAGAACTTTTTTCTAATATCCAATCTAAATCTCCCTCCCTCTATTTTAGAACCATTACCCCTTGTCCTGTCACAACAGGCCCTACTGAACAGCCTCTCCCCATCTTTCTTGTAGGCCCCCTTGAGGTACTGGCAGACTGCTAGAAGGTCTCCCTGGAGCCTCCTCTTCTCCAGGCTGAACAGCCCCAACTCTCTCAGCCTGTCCTCGTAGGAAAGGTGCTCCAGCCCCTTTATCATCTTTGTGGCCCTCCTCTGGACCCTCTCCAACTGGTCCATGTCCTTCTTATGTTGGGGGTTCTGGACTGTACTGGACACAGTACTCCAGGTGAGGTCTCACGAGGGCAGAGTAGTTGAAAAGACTCTGTGTAGCTGCTTGCATAAGAAAACTCAAATGGTCAAAGCAGTTGGGGTGGAGAAGAAAAGGAGACAACAAACAACTGCAGTCAACCAGCTGAGTTCAGAAAGTGTGAACTTTGTGTATTAGAGCTTTGCATGTGTTGCTGCTGGATGTTAAGGTTCAAAAGTTGGCCGGCTTCAAGAGGTGAATGGCCGGCTCAGGCCGCTGCAGTCCAACAGCAGCATTGGCCGGTAAAACTTGATACTGAAGCCAGCCCTTTGTGGCTGAGTGTAAGGACAAGGACTGTACAGTGCAGATTGTAGGTCACACCTCTTTCTGAAGTGCTTGGTCTGGCTTGCTGAAGAAACTACTGGATTATGTGGCCTGTGGATATGCCCAGTTGTAGTAAGTCCAAGCTTGTCTGCTTCCAAACCTGACCCACCTCGATGTTTTGCCAAGCTTCTACTTTTACTGTACGGCACTGCTGGTAGTTTTGCGAGCGCTTGTGCAGCCTCAGAGGGTAAGTTTCCGTTATTACAGTGAATAAATGTAACTTTAATTGCTTAAGGATAACAGAAGAGTTAGAAAATATGGAAAGTTTCAGTATGTGAAGTCCTGAAATATCTTAAGTGCTCAAAGGAAAACCCTGAAAATCTGGTTTTCTTTTGGCTTGAGAACTGTACTTTGAAATACTCTTTTATGGCTAGGAGCTACAAAAGAGGTATATCCTCCTGTGACAAGAGGAGGCTGGTGTGCAATTCACTGTTAGCTTTGGACTGTTGGGTTTGGGATTTTTTTAGTTGTTTTGTATTATAAGACACTGAAACTGGTATGCCTTAAGCAAATACCTGAGAGTATAAGAACCCTGAAAGCAATTTTTTCACTCTTGTCACCTCAGACCTGTCATCTTCCACATCAGCTCTTCTCAAGTTGTTTGACTACTAAATTATCTAAGATTCTAACAGCTCTGCAAATCTCTGCTTTTCTGACTAATCAAAGGAGTGTAGACAGTTGGATGCAGGCAGTGTTGTGGATACTTAGTGCTAGGCAGCAAATGAGCAGGTACTGGGAATTGCTCCTCCAGCTTGAAAATAAGAGGCTTGCACCCAGGATCAGGCTTTTTAAGGTGAGAATTCTGGTGCCTTGTGCAGGAGGCTATTATCTAGCTTAGTTCTTGGCTGGTCTGAAGAATAAAAACACTTGTATCCCCCACAGCAGACACTGGCCCTCGCCTGGGGACCTGGCTGCCTAAATGGTCTGGTTAGACTGCCAGGCTTCGGCTCTTGACGCTGTTAAGAGAACATGTGCTTATGGTGAAGCCAGTAAGACAGCCAGCTGGATGGGAAAACTGATGTCTTAGCTACTCTCTCCAAGACTTGGGACTTGGTGCCTGCCTGGAGGAATGTCTCTCCAGCACAGGGAAGGAGGGGTGTGCACAGTTTGAAGGAAGTGACATTTGTGCTGTCCCTGCCCAAGTACTCACCCCTTTTCTGAGATGCTGTTAAAGGGCATGGTAGTCTTTGGATTACAGCTGTTCTGTGATGGCAAGCTGGCACGTGGTCTGTGGTAGGATAGCTGCTTTAACAAGGGCAAGGCTTGTTGGATAAACTTTTTGTCGTTAACTAAGTAAAAACCTGCTAATAAAGGGCCTTCAGTCACACTTCAGAGGTTGGTAGTGGTGCAGCTGTTGTGTAGTGCATCTGCGCTGGAACAGAACCAGCTTGTAGCCGATGGCTGCACCTGGTGGGACTGGAAATGAGACTATGTGTTTGCTATTTGGTGTAAGTATGGACCAGATGCTATTACAGAAGCTTTCCCCAGCTCATTTATCTGAAGAATCTGCTTTTAGGTGCTCTGACATAAGTATTTGATGGAATAAAGAAATGACTGAGATGATGCTAACCTGGCTGTGTGGTAAGAGTTCTTTGGATGCAAGGACTGCTGTGTAGATGGCATTTTCAGGATCAACCTGTAGCACAGCTGAGACTGTATTCCTGTGTTGTTTTTCCATTTCAACACCATCTTGCTAGGTGCTGTGCAGTGGTGGGCTTGGCACAGCCTCTAGTTATGGCGTCCCTTGAAGTTAGTGCTGTCTTCAGCCACGGAGTTCAGACTTGTTCTCCCATGGGAGTCAGAGAGTGACCATCTCTTGGTGGGAAGACTAGCCAGTTATAAAAAGGCCCACATACCAGTTTTAGCTCCAGAGTTAACCTAAATATTTAATAGGATTAAGCAAAAGCCTTTGAAACAAAAGAATGTGCTGGCTCCGGTGACCCTCGGCGCACCCAGGCTAGCAGCAGGGAACCATGCTGACCTTGCTCTTGGGCTGGCTCTTCCAAGGTCACACAGGTGACCCCAGTGTAGTATTGCTCTTTCTCTGGCTGTTGCTTCTTAAAGCAGCATGGCCTGTTTTAAGGAAGGAGCTTGCTAAAGCAAATTTTAAGGAGCATAAAAGTCCTCTGTTGACTATGCAGGAAACAAAACTGAGCTCAGAGGGGAAAGAAGGAGGAAAGCTGACTTCTGAGCTGTCCTCCCACCAGTCCTCATGTTACTTACTGTGCTGCCTCCCCAGGAGGAGGCCTACTCCAGTATCAGGGTTGATCTGTCTTATAGCAAAAAGACCTGTTGCTGATGGGCTGATAATCTGCGGTGTTAAGAGCAACATCTTTTCTCCTGCTTTACATAGGCTTCAGTCATGATAACTGAGCAGAGTTAAATTCAGATACAGTGAAATACCTTCTCTCTGTGGTGAAGACCTGTCCTTGAGTGTCTCTTGTCCTCTCTGCATGTAGTTTGTGGCTGGTACCAACAAACTGGAAACAGCATTCTGTCTTATCAGTACTCTCATGTTTGCTTTGGATGAGTTGCCTGTCTTGACCTTGCAGCAGAAATTAGTAGTATGTAACCAGGGAGCAAAATTGCTCATAAGCTGTGAAAGCATCAGGTTCCGAGTTGCACAAGGTTGGTTTACTGCTGCCTTTTAAATGGACCCATTGGCCCTGTTCTTTGGTGTTCCTGCAGCTGCTTGGAGGTCACATGGAGAGTAGACTTTCTGGGGAAGGGAGCTGGCCTTGTGATACTCCTTCAGATAAGTGTATCCCTTTACCACTGCTCCCAGCAGAGAAGAGTTGGTGTTTCAGTTCATGCTGATGATGCAAAGTCCACATAAATGGTGATGGAATCAGCAGTGTGTTTGTGATTAAACCCATTTTGTGACTGCTGATAGACCTCTCCAGGAGATCTTGGCAGCAGTGGCTATTTGTACTAAGTGTGGTGTCCTGAAAAGGCAACTTGGGTAGGCTATGGAGCAGGTACCTTCTGTGTATCTGCCCAAGACCCGCCAGATCATGCAGAGCTCTCTCTGCAAAGGGTAAGAAGTGTCACTCTGAAACTGTCTGGAGGACTTGATACTAACATAACTGGGTGTCTATCTGTTTTCCCTTTAGGTCCTATAAGTGAAAGAAGATGGGGTCTGGCTGCCTGAAAGTCACCAAGTACTTCCTCTTCCTCTTCAATCTCCTGTTCCTTGTAAGTACCATCGGTGTCAGCAGAGTAGAAAGGAAGGCCTGGACTAAAATTAGCTGGAAAGGTATCTTGCTGGATGTTGCCACAGTGGGCCAGAGTTTTGGATTGAGAGGAAATCCCTGAGGCAGAGAGACATCAGGGCTGCTGTGCAGCTCCCATGTATGTTGAGCGTTCCACTCCCAGTACCACACCTGCCCATGTCCAATGCACCCAGCTCCCTTCCTGCAGTGGGAAGGGAAGATGGGAGTTTATGGGTCCTTTCTGGAAGGCAAGTAGTTGTAACTACTTTCTCTGCCTCATGTGGAGCAGCAGCTAAGCTGCCCCTGAGCAGCAAAGCTGCAAAACCTGCCAAGTAATGGCAGTGCCCTCCTAAATAGGCCAGGAAGGCTTCAAAGCTTCTAATTTCATGTGAGTCCCAGCGGCTGGTTTTCATTTTTAACAAGATGAATTATCAGAGTCCCTTATTTGAAAATGGATTTGGGAGGTGGGGGAGACTGGGGCAAGCTTGCTTGGGAAAATGAGGCAGCCCACTAGATGTAGTTATTTTCAAGTTTGGCAAAAGATGAGATCCTCCTGTGTCAGTGGGTCTGGGAGGACCACGTGTTCTTGTGTGCATCCTTTTGTGAAGGTTAGGTAGTGTGTCGTGTGGACAGTGATGATACTGTTGGTGCTACCCTACTGCAGTGGGAGGGTGTAGTGGGGAGGTACAGTTCCAGATTACCACTTATCAGCAAGAAGATAGCCTGTCTGATGCTGTTATCCTTTGTGCAGTGTGTAAGGGGAAGGGCCAGGCTGGGAAGGCAGGGAGGGGAATGGTCTCTGTCCCTGCGTGCAGCTTTGCTCTTGCTTCCTGCATGGCTGTACTGTGCTGCTGGCACATGGGCTTGAACTTCAGACACATCTGGATCTGGTTTCCCTTGGCTTACTCTGCTGGCTCTTTTCTTCCTGCATTTTGCTTCCATCCTAAGAGTAGTTAGCTCTGGTCAGAGAGCTGAAAGTCAGGGATATAGGAGGGAGGAGAGAGCTTTTTCAAGCGCCACGAAGTCTTTGAGTCTGATTTGGTCCCCTTTAAGAATAGGAAAAATGCAGTTGAGTCCAGGCCTGTTGTCCTGCTAGTGCAGGACTCCTGAAGATGTGCTGGCATCCAGGCTATGTTCTCTCTGAAAGAGAGTACTTTTTAAGTGGTATACAACTTAACCAGCCCACCCTGGGAAGCAGAGCTGCTTTTATTAAGGTTGTGTCTGAGTCTCATTGAAGCTCAGTATCTGGACGCTGTTTAGTCTTCCTTTATCTCCAAGCCTAGATCCAGGTTCATTATCTAACCTCTGTTTAGTGGAAGTTCTCCAAAAAGCTAGCCTAGTGTGGGAGGAAAGGGGAAAGTTAACATGAGAAGCCTTGTGTGCTATGTCTGTTCGAGGTTTGAATGGGTAGTCTTGAGCTTATACAGTGTGGTAGATCAATAGTAGTCTAGTAGTGAATCTGCTTCTGTTGAGTTGCTGTGAGCTCCCAGGATGGGCAGGTTTGATGTACTTTGTGCTGGATTCCCAGAGCTACTGAGCTGTGTTGGGGAGAGTGCTTGCCCAAGTGTGAATGTTAATGCTGGGGATGGAGCTCTGTGGTTGCTCTGGAGCTTGAGCTGAGCACCTGTTATTTGCACCCTGTGCAGGCCACCCCTCACTGGCTGAAGTGTGTTCTCCAGCCTTGCTTGGAGCTGAAGAATTAAGCCTTCAGAGACACCAGTGGTTTTTTAGAAGTTATTTGTTTAAATAGCAGTTCTCTACAGCTCAAGGTCTAGGAGAAGGTCCCTTGCTATGGCTGAAGTAGATCTGGGACTTGGTGATATTTGCAGCCTTAGAGCCTTACTTCAGGGAAGGGTTTGACCTACTTTGATGAAAGGGAAGAAGGTTATTTAGACTGCTTGCCTACTTACTACAAGAGATACCAAAACCATAAGCTTGGAGTATAAGTTTAGTTTCTCTAGTCTAACACATCTCTCTGTGTTCTTGAGTAGCAGACACAGGACATAGCAGATGCTTCTGTTTAAGGGGAAACCACTTTTCTTATACAGCAGTTTCTGGAAACTATTTATATTTACAGAATATATAGCTGTCTGTCCTACTTGTAACCCTTCTGTAAATGGAGTCAAGGGCTACTACTTAAAGCTTGGAGTTCAAGAGCCTTTTGCTTGGCCCCTGTGCCAGGCTCCATGTTACCCCATGAAGAAAAGCAGTGCTGGGTGGGAACAACTGGGGACCCCTTGCTGCTTTTTGCAGAAAGGTGAGTCAGCTCTACCACAGCTTGGTTCTTCCATGCCCTTCTTCACTGGGCTCTGCTGTGGGAAACTGCTGGCCCTGCCTTGAGGGAGCCACATCTTCCTGGCTCAAGTGTGGAAGGATATCTTGTTGAAATCAGGGATGAAATCTCCACCCCTGTGTTAGAGGGGAGGTGTCATGCCCACTTCAGGAGTTTAAAGGCATGGAGCAGAGGAAGTAAACTCCCTGGAAAGTAGATACAACTTCTTTTATGGAGGGTGTGAAGCCAAGCCATCAGCAGAAGCAGCCTCCTCATGCTATGTGAACTCCTGAAGGTGCTGAGCAGCAATGCTGCTAGGAGGAAAATATACTGTTGGTTAATAGGACAATGTTTTCTCCCTGTGGCTTATTTTTTCCCCTGTCTTCCCCTCTGTAGTGTTTTCCACAGCAGCTCCTGGCAAATGCCTCTGAGTTGTGGACTAGAGCAAAGATCAGAGTGAAAACAGTCCTTGGATAGTCTGGGCACCTCATAACAAATAACTTCCCAGGAACTCAGCTCAGCAGCTGTTCTGTGTTTTGTCAGGAACCACAAAGCGTACGTGACATTTTAGGGTGAGCGCGCCAGGAAAGATGTCACAGACAGCCCAGTTTGCATCTTTGTTGAGACAGATATTTTATTAAGACTGTAGTTTAAATGTGAGGGTGCTGCAAACTGTAAATTCAGCAGTTCTTGGCAGCACCAAGTTTGAGATTAATTTCTTAGGCACCACAGCTGTTGCATGTTCAAGGGGCCTTTATAGTTGGATCAGTAGACCAAATGCTGCGGTGGGGCAAGTAGGGACATAAGGCAAGGAGGAGTTCTTGTTACTGCCATCTTGTCTCTTTGTCTTTTTTTTTTTTTTTCCTGGGATGCAACAGTGACATGCTTTCTGTAGCTGAGTCAGTCTTCTCCATCCATCTTCATTGATGGGAACTTGCTTGGTGACTTTCTAATCCTGTCTCCAGAGTTAACAGCACTGGGCCCTCCGCCAACCCAGGAAAGCTTCAAGAGGCTTATTTCAGACAGTTGCTTTATCTTTGCTCAGAAAAGCTTCTTTGTATGAGTAGCTGAAGCACAGTGTAAACTTTCAAAATGTGGAACCGATGCCTGTCCATGCAACCCCCTCCGCCAGCTTGCTTCAGGTGGTGGTTTGGCACTTCCCTTGTCTCCCAAATACCAGCATGTTCACTGATGAATCACAGAATCACTATGTTGGACTCGATCTTGAAGGTCTTTTCCAACTGTACCTGTCCTCTACTAAACCATATCCCTGAACACCTCATCTATCTGTCTTTTAAATACATCCAGCTATGGTGGCTGGGGTAAGCACCTCCCTGGGCAGCTTGTACCACATTCCAACAACTCTTTTGGTGAAGAACATTTTCCTAACTTCCAAGAAACACCGAGCTGTAAGGTCTCTTCAGTCCTCTTGGTTTATTTAGTACTTAACTTCATCCTGTCTTGAAATCCTGCTCGTGTAAGAACTGCCACCCTCAGTTCATGTCCTCTGGAAGCATCTCACTTGCACTTCTTGTCCTTCCCTTGTGCAGAGATCTAACAGTTTGAAGAAACAACAAGGGGTTTCCAGGCTTTTCTACTTCTAGCTGGGTGAATGGCACAATCAAACCTGCATTTTTTTCAGAGTATTTACCATATTAAGTGTATAATGGTGTCCTGGTCTTAATTTGGGAGCAGGCAGTCTACATCTGCAGGCATCTACATGGAAATGCCTCAGTGCACTTTGAAACATGGTGATATCTGGAAGCTAAACCAGAGTAACCTTTCTCTTCCCCTTTCAAAACGAGGTGGGGAAGCTCTATGTCTCTTGCATTCTAAATTCAGTGTCTGGATGCAGCTAAGCCCTTACAGGGACATACTGGTAATATACATGCTAATCCTTGCCCTGGATAAGGCTGTGGTGAGTGAGGTAGAGACTGTGGCTGATACTTCATAATGTGTGACTCTGTTGGTAAGGTGTGTTGGCTTGAGGGGCTGGGACATTCTGGCATAAAATAGGGGTCAAGCCAAAGTGCCTAGACCTGACTTTGGAAGGGACAAAGCACTTCACTCAAGGGAACCTGCATACAAAGTAAGTGCTGCTATTCTCTTGTGTTTGTGGGTTGAAGACATAATCTTGTAAAAGAAACTGACAAGCTGAAAGTTTCCTTTACTGGGAAGCTTCTAGCTCCCAGATAACTGATCCTTTGGCAGCTGGCTCCCAGCTTGGTCCCATAGGGTCAAGGATTTCTCTTTTCAAAAAACCTTTGAAATCATAGACTAGATGTGTTTGCCCTTCATATGTTCTTTACAGAAGACACACTTTGTGCTTCAGACAAGGTTTAGGCAGTAGAGGGTCTCTTCCTTAAACAGTTTTGAACATACTTCACACAATATTTTAGTAGTACATGATATTGTATTGCACTTGGAGTGCTGTGTCCAGCTCTGAGGTCCACAGTATAAGAAAGAAATTGAACTGTTGGAGTGAGTCCAGAGAAATCACAGAACACTAGGAGTTGGAAGGGACCTCTGGAGATCATCTAGTCCAAGCCCCCTGCCCAAGCAGGATCACCTAGATTCAATCACACAGGAACATGTCCAGGTGGGTTTTGAATGTCTCTAGAGGAGACTCCACAACCTCTCTGGGCAGCCTGTTCCAGTGCTCTATCTTCCTCAGTGAAAGTTTTTCCTTATATTCACATGGAACTTCCTATGTTCCAACTTGGACCCATTGCCCCTTGTCCTATCACTGGCCATCACTG
>VXBZ01003489.1:14075-74093 GCA_013399135.1 Heliornis fulica
TATATTGGTACAGAACCTCCTGTGGTCCAACTTGTGGCTATTGCTCCTTTTTGTGTCCCCACAGGCCACTGAGCAGAGGTTGGCCATCTCCCTTTGTCCCCCACACATCAAATATTTATAGACATTGATCAGATTCATAGACCTGTTCCAAACTACACTGATCCTGTGAAAGGCTTTACCTCCCAAGGCCTGCTGAACACTGTCATGGCTTAGCCCGAGCTGTCAGCTAAGCACCATGCAGCTGCTTGCTTATTCCTTTCCCTGGTGGGATGAGGAGGAGAATTGGAAGAAAAAAAATGAAATTTGTCGGTTGGGGTAAGGACGGTTAACTAGGAAAGCAAAGGAAGAGGAAAATACCACAACAATACTTAGAATATACAAAGTGGGTGATGCAATTTTTCTTACCCCTGGGACCTAATGCCCAGCCTGTCCTGGAGCAACAGCTCCCCTCTTCCCTGGTCAGGTCCCCTTATATACATCATATGGTATGGAATACACCTTTGGCTGGTTTAGGTCAGCAATCCTGGCTGTGTCCTCTCCCAGCTTCTTGGGAAAATTAACTACGCAGCTGAAAACCAGAACAAACACTCTGGCCTGGCTTTAGGAGATGCTGAGTGGAGACAACCCCCCAACTAATGGCATACACACAGGTACTGCTGCTTGCTCTGGTTGCTGTGCCAAACACCTGGCTTGCTACTGTAGTAGTAGAAGGGTGAGAAGTGTGTTGAGTGGTATTGGTTGTAAAGCAGGGACATGACCAGAAACACAAATACAGGCAGCCACACAGGAGCTTACCAGGACTGACTGCTGGCAGCACACTCCCGAGGTGTGTTTGGTGGGCCAGCAACTGTTTTCCTCCAAGCTGATAGGTGTTACTACAGCTTGTAGATGTACAGAGTCCATGGGCTTGGCTCTGCTTCTTCCCATTTTACCCAGAGTCTCTGCTAAGGGAGCATTTAAGGATTTAGCTTCCTTCCTGGAGATTTCCAGCATCAGCTCTTTCTCCCTGCCCCCTCGCTTCCTTTCCCATGCCTTGCTCCTCTTTCCCCCTGCTTTACTAAGGCAGGCGTGGGGAGGGAGCCCGGCACAGCAGGGCACTCCAGCTGCTGCCAAAGGAGCCTGTTGTACTGGCTTGGCCTCCTGCCCAGCACGGGGGAAAACACGGAGGGATGTGAACAGAGCAGGAGTGGTATTGTCAGCAGAGCCTTCTGCAAGGCAAAATGCCTTGTGGCTGGGAAGTGCGAGCACAGCTCCTGTCCCTCTGGCACTGTCACTTCTCCAGAGGGCTCTGGTGTTCAAAATGCCTTTTTCTTCCAGTAAGTTGACCAAGCAACTGCTTTCTATCACTGTGGTGGTGCTGCTGCAACCCAGGCCCTTGAATACTTGTATGAGAGCTGAGACCACTTTTTTTTTTTTTGTGAAGGCTCTCCTGTAAGGCTGCTGCTTCACGAGATGCTTTGCAGCATGGGCACCTGATCTTCACAGCATGAGTCCCAGGTCTAAATGAGCAGTAAGATCCTGAGTGGAGTTTTTTTTTGCTTGTGTTCACCTAGGGAGAGTCTGGCCTGAAATGAACCAAGGCTGAAGTGTCTGACTTGGCTTGTGTGGCAAGCAGCTGTGGTTCATTTTCTAATAACTGATTTCACCCCCCTCTTGGCATGTTCTAGAGAAGAAAGTTTGAAAGCTGGTAACTTGCAGCAGGTATCAGAAGTGGGGGGAGGTATGTGTTGGTGGGGAGAGTGTTAGTCTCAATTTGGTTACTCTCTCGACCTGTTTTCAGAGGACCTCAAAGAAAACTTGCCTGCTGTGACTTCTGTCCAGGAAACTAAATGCTGAGCTCTAGAAATATTATTTTTGTTTATCGTTGGACATCCACAGTTCCCCTACACTGTGCAGCTCACAGATAAATGAGGTTTCAGGTTACTATTTCTAGACAGTGTCTCCTCAACTTTTATGCTTAAATTCCAATCGGCCTCTTTCAAATCCTATTTTGCAAGAAATAGTCTCGTGACCTACACAAATGTAGGCTTATTTCTTCTGTTGCTTGCAGTACTAAATGTTGAGAGGGAGAGGGCTGACAGCATATCTGAAATACTACTGCTTAAACTTGGTTGAAAAACTGTTGAGCATTCCAGCATCAGGGGATGGGACAACTAGGAGGAATTGTTGAAGTAGCTGATTTGGGTCTGATACCTGTTTTCGTTCTGGGATAACAGCTATTTGCAGATGGTCTTGCCCATGTGCTGCAACAGCCTGCAGCGAGTGCCTGGCCACAAGACATGCAGCACTGACTTGGCTGGTAACCTGTCACATATATATCAACAATAGCTGTAGCTCTTGCATCATATTTCATTCTATGGAGTTCATGGGTGCCACTGTTGACTGCAAGGGGAGAAGTAAAAACAGAATGACTGGAACAAGGAATAGTACATTAAATTGAAAAGCCAAACAAAAAAAAACCCCTTATTTTAGGACTTGTAAAAAAGCTTACCTGAAGATAGCAAAGGGATTTGAAGCAGATGGGCAGTAGTTATGGAGTAGGATGTGCTTTATCTTACTCTCAAGAGTACGTTCATGAGGGAGTTCAAACTCCAGGAAGCAGCTAGCTTTATCTAAACAAAGCTCAATTGTTTGGAGTGACCTTGAGCCTTCCAAGGTCTGAGATAAGAGACCTGCAGGTTGGCTTAGAAAGTCTCACTTAACAAGACACCCTGAAGCAGCCTTCTGTCCCCATATTCAGCATACCTCTGTGCAATCCCTTTGTACAAGACAACACACAGTAAGTAGATATGGAGGCAGTTCTCTAAACGGTGATGGTAGACCTAGTTTTTGTCAGTAGCTAATTGTGTTTTCTCTCCTGGCCCTTACAGAGATGTCATCTCCCTCCTTGAAGACTGGTGCATACATCCTCATTGGTGTTGGGGCTCTCACCATGCTGATGGGGTTCCTGGGCTGTCTTGGAGCAGTCAATGAAATCCGATGTCTCTTGGGTCTGGTGAGAGAATCCATGCTGTATTTTAGATACACTCTTTAATGCTTCTGCAAAATTTATGTTGGATTGTAGCTGGGGCTCAGATCTCCTGGGGATGATACTTCTACTAGGTCAACTTAGATCCAGTTCTTAATTTGCACACGTTACATTCTTCAGTGGCCACCAGGCTGTGGCAGCAGTTCTGAGATGAGAGGATGCCACTGACACTTTGTGCTAACAGTGGGTTGAGGACTGTTAATGGAGGAGGGATGCCTCAGGTGACCCTGTCCCTTGTCCCACACTCTGACTTCCCAGCTGGCATTGTCCTTTCAGTGGTGGAAGGACACCAAGGGCAGTGAGAGAAGAGGAAGAGCAACAGTTTCCTGCTGTGCTGCAAAATTCAGCTTCTGCAGAAATTGCAAGAGTTGAAAGAAACTCAACTAGTCAAGTCCTGTATGGCAGGACCTATGTTCACATGGTTTGTGTATAGGAAATTTTCTGTCCAGGGTGGATGATACACCACCAGCTTCATACACCTCTACCTACTACTTGACTCCTACTTATTCAGTATAAGTAATAGTAATCTTCAAATTGCAAGACTTATTGAGGTCAGAGTGGAATGGGAAGTGGAGAGGGAACCCTTTGCTGGCCTGATGTAGGTTCTCTTACTGAGGAGAGCATTGTTGGTAGCAGAGCTTATCTGCAGGCAAAGGTGTTGCCTCAGTGTTGTGGTGGCTTCTGTATATTCTTATGAAACTTGTGCTATTAAATATGGACCTTCTGGAAGCTGATAGTAGTCATCTTTTCTGTTTCCAGTATTTCACCTGCTTGATGATTATCCTCATAACTCAGGTTGCTGCTGGACTGGTCATCTACTTCCAGAAAGAAACGGTAAGAGTTTTATTGTGCATATTTTCCTTGGTCTGAGTTTGGGGGAACAGGAGATACCTGGAAGTTTTTTCTTCCCAACTGGGTTATACTGTTAGTAGATATAACTAGATTCCACTTTCCCTTACCCCGGCTCAGCAGCTTTGCTATGCAGTTTGCTGCTTCTGTATCTGCCAGCCTCAGCAGGACTACTTTCCCAAGGATTATGGAGCTCTGTTTGGTATGCAGGCTTTATTTTTGGGTTGTAGGAACAGTAAGAAATTCCTGAAAGACTTCTGAAAACACCTCTTGAACCTGCTGCAGACTACTATTTGGTAGTAGCAATTATTATTACCATGTTGCTCTCAGTGGTGCTTTGAGGGGTTACCAGCCTGAGTGATTGCTTTTCTGACTGGCCTTCCTCCTTGTGCTGTCTTGTTCTGTCCTTTCAGTCCTTTGGCATCTGTATGCAAAACTCCTCAAGGAAGAGCTGTGTCCTCTTTCCCTAGAGCTAACCCCAGTGTCTGCTGGTTCCTGTGCTACAGTTTGGGTTTAAGGCCAAGTGGTTTAACATTTTGAAGTGGGTCTCTTGTCAGAAATGCAGTTTCATGGTGTTTGCCTCTAGAACTTCAGTAGGCTTGGTAGTGTAAAGGGAATAACTTCTGAGCTACTAAAGTGCATTGCAACAGCCTGTCCTGACTATAGATTCCCTGACCAGGGCAGTGCCTGGTCAGGCCTCCAGCTGTTTGATAGCTCAGCTGGAAGCCACGTTCACACAGTGGGAGCAATTTACTCCTGTTGGGTCCCTGTTCTCTCCTGGTATCAGTTGTATGTAACACTGTCCTTTGCCACATAAGTGTTTACACCACTGCATGGTTGTACTTGCTTCTCTTGAGCCAACCCTCCTGCTCAGTGGTTAGAGAAAGCAGGTTGAGGAAGTTACAGATGGGGCCTGGAGGTGAAGCTGGGGGCAGGAGGAAGGTGCCTTTCCCTGGAATAATAGCTGGTGTGAGCTTTGTGTGAGTGGCTGTGGTGACTGAGCAGCTGCTGGCTGGGTTCCCTGCCAAATGTGGTGTGAACAGCTTGCTCTCTGGGCTGGCTGGAGCTGAAGGCGAAACCGAAATGCTGGCTAGCTGATGTTCAAGTTACAGCTTTAACTAAGCTGCTGATTCTCTGAACAGCTCTGACTAATGCAGAGGCGTGGGGTGGGCATTCCCCCACAGTGGGGAAACGTGACTTTTTGGACTGTGAAATTCCATACCTCTTTTGGTATTTCTCATCCTGCTACTCTAGAAAACTCCAGCTTTTGTGTTGCAGCTCTTCATTTGAACCTCAGTTAGATGAAGGTGGTAATGAAAGTGCTGGTGGTTATTCTGTGCAGCCCACTGTGGATGAGATCACATGTACAGATCTGGCAGAGTAGTAAAGGAAGTTGGGCTTTGAACTGAACCTCATGAGCAAAATGCATGGAAAACCTCCTCTAGGGCACTTCTATTTCAGGGGTCAGCTGAAGTACCTGCTTTCAGCACTAAGCAAAACTGTTTCAGGAAGGTCATGGCTGAAACCTCCCCCACACTGGTTTTGTGGCTGCACTTCAGTGACACTACGCATGTCGCTCTGCTTCACTTGATGTACGTCATCCCAGAGAAGCAAACTGAAAATTGCTCAAGATTGAGCCCTTAGATGTCTATTGTGTTCTTTGTGTTTGTTTCTTTCTGACTTCAGGAACTTGGTTAGATATAAAACAAGGAATAACAGGAGTGGAGAAAAGGATCTTGGATCCAGAATGTAACAAGGTGATACTCCTCCACTTCTTGTAACTGAAGCACTTATTCCTGCACTGCAGGAAAGCAGACAGGATTATTGCTGTACTTCTCTTTACCTGCCCTTTTCTTGATTGTAGCTCCTGGATATTTTTTTTTTGTTGGAATTTCCATTTCTTTTCAGTGTCAGAATCCTTCCTCACCCCTGATATGTGAAAGTATGCTGAAACAGTGTATCTTAAAGGCTGGGTCTTCTCTGACAGGAAGACTGCTGCTTTGCATACCCCCGTGGGCGTTGCTAGAGGAATGCCCCTTCACACTGGAATTACCCAGTAGTAATGGGAGGATGTTGATGCAACATCTGTTTCCCTGCATCTCTTGGCAACCGAAACTGTGGGTTTGTTGGGGTGGTTTTGTTTGTTTTGTGGGGTTTTTTTTGAGGGACAGCAAAATAGTGATGTCACAACTGATGTTCTACTTTGTGAGCTGAATGTTGTCATTCACCTGCATCTAGTGGATTACAAGCCCCTAAACCTAGAGAGCCTGGGCAGGGTGTCTCTTGGCCTAGTTCTCCGCAGCTTGGCTCTAAATGCCTTGAGCAAGGGGAGCAGTGGTCTTCTGGGAATTGCCCTACTTGCTAGCTATTGTTTGCAGCAAACAGGCCCGTGTGACTGCGTGCAGTGACTTGCCTGAGGCTATGAACTATGCAGTTAGTTTCAGAATCTGAAGTGACTTGGGGGGGGGATGGGATGTGGAGTGGGTGAGAGCCCCTCCTGTGTTGTTTCTTTGAGCCTGTTTCCATGCCCAGCTAAGAAGTGCTAGGGAAGGATCTGGCTTGAGTGTTGCAGACAGAGGGACTGGATAGATTATCAATAGTGTGTGACAGTGAAGAAACCTGCATGACTCAGACTGAGGCTGGAATCAAAGATTTGTGCTCTTGCCTCTGGTGCTCAGCTTTCCCCAGCTCCCTCTTCAGTCAACCTGTGTGAAGAGGAGACTGACAGCCTTGTTGCTTTCAGTGTCTAGGCCCTGAATGTCCCAGCTGTGGGGTGGAGAGGTTGTGCCTTCTGACACCAGGCTAGCTAGAGCTGGGAAGCAGCAGGAGCATGGGAAAGAACGGTAGCGATTTCCTGGAGCAATTACGCTGTACCCAGCACTGGCCTTAAATGGGTGAAGATGATGAGGATGTTGAAAGCCTGTCTAAGTGCACAATATGCCTTTCAAGCCTGTTGCTTCAGTTTTCCTCTGCCAGGTGTGGAAGGGTGATGGGCTGCAGATGCCCATGTTTCCCCTTTGGGCTGCTCTGACGGTTAAACCCATGAACAAACTGTCTCTGTGTGAGCTCTCCAGAGCTGTGCTAATTGTTATAGTTCAGGCAGATAATAATTTACTCCAGCCTCTGTTGATCAATTAGGAATTTATTAAGATCAGCAAGCAATAGCAAGCAAAAACAGCCCTGGGAGTAGTCAGGGAGTCTGCGCTCCACCAATGGCTCTCAACTCCGTCCTTCCTCTCGGTCTTTTCTAGTCCCTTGTCTTTAGCTTTCATGTAGTTTCCAGGTGAACTCTGAATCTACTGTTGCTAGGGGGTCGTCTTAACTCCTCTGGGGGGGTGAGAATGAAGTTCCTAGTCTTCCTCCGCGTTGTGGATCAGCTTTTGTTTTATGTGGTCATGTTGGCTGAGCATGAGGCGGGGGGGAGTCGTGTCTGTCTATCCAACAAGCGGTTGCTACACTCTGATAGTGAAGTTATTCAGGAGTAGTGACATGTTGCAAGTTATCAAGGACATAAATCTTGCAAATTATCAGGGAATGCAAGTTATTAGGGAATGGTTACATGAATCTTGTGAATTGTCAGGGCATGGTTACCTGAGTCTTACAAACTATCAGGGAATGGTTACATGAATCTTGTGAATTGTCAGGGCATGGTTACCTGAGTCTTACAAACTATCAGAGAATTCAAGTTACCAGGGAATGGTTGCATCAATCTTGCAAATTGTCAGGGAATGGTTACACAAGTCTTACACCTGGACGAGGTGGCCCTGACTTTAGATAAAAGAAAGAATGCAGATACTAAGAAAAAAAAAGAAGGGGGGGTCCTTCTCCCTCTGCTGGTTTGAGAACAAATTCTCTATGTACTATTTTATGCAACTATTTTGTGTAATCAGCACTTTGTCCAGCTTCTGCTTTGTGGTCTTTCTGTTATTTACACAAGTCCCCTATTATATTTTTCTATTGATGAACAAATTATCTACTTACATTTATAACACTATTGTTTGTGTAATGCCCCCCCCCCCTTTCTCCAGCTTACTTCCCGAAACACGACGTAAGAATGCTTGAGTTTTTCTTTAACTGAATTACCTAGTTTCTTGAAACTGGGGCTGTTTGTGAAGACTTCTTGCCCACTCTTGTGTGGCAGTAGAGGAAGAGCAGAGATAGAGCTTCCTGATGCAGCTGTGGTTTGGGATGTGTAGTTCAGGCCCTACCTCTGCTTGTGGAGGGGTCCTGGCATGGACAACAGAGGCATCGCCTGGGATTATTGCAGAAGTGACCCTAGACTCCATGTGGCCTAAAAACTAAGAGGCCAGATGGGCCCAGGGTAAGTCAACAAACCCACTTCTTGCCTTCCCTCATGCATGTGGAGCAGCACTGTGTGGGAGGGGTGAGGGTGGGAACTCAGAGGTTCAGTGACTGATAAGGCTTATGGCAGCAGCCAAGGCCAATCTCATTAGTGACAACCAGGTCAGGTTGCCTTGATTTGAAGGGAAGGAAAAAAGGAAGCAAAGTAATTAAAAGGGGAAGAGCTAGACATCATGAGAAGAAGGATCATGCAGTTCCCATCTGTCTGGCCTGATATAGCTGATCCTAGTGAGCTGAGCTGCAGCTTTCCTAGGATGCAGAGTTTCTGATGTAAACAAGCTTCTCTCAAGCAGTACATATTACTTCCACTTTCAGGGTGTTCCTGTGGTTGCCATGGTCACTTGCAGTGCTTACAGAAAAAGGAAAGTGAAAAAATAATTTCCACTGTTTTGAAATAAGCTGTAGCACCACAGATGAGAAGGTAGTACATGGGAGCATCCTAGTGCACAGGCTGATGCAACTCTATCCCATCCCTTAAGCAGTCTAATGACACCCTCTCCAACTTCTTGTGATCTGGGCCTTTCCTTGGCAATAATAGGTGTCCTCATGTACAGGCTAGCTGAGAAGAGCTTCAGAAGAAGGTGAAGAAGTTTGCTGGGTGGTAGCTTGCACCTCTCATCAAACTGAAAGGTGTTCTAAATGTTTCTGGATAAGGAATTGGGGTGCAGATATGACTTGATATATCTGAGCTTTCTACTAACTGTTGTAGTAGTAGTAGTTGCAGTAGTTTCTGTCTTAATATAGAAGCAGCAGTTGTGGCAGTTTGGGGAGACTGCCTTGTGAAGCAGTTGGTGGAAACTTCCCTTTATGTCAGAAATCCAGCTGCATACAGGAGTGGAGTGACTCATATCTTCCCTGAGTGGTGAATATAAGCTGCAGGGACTGAGATTCTGGACCAGGGTCTGGTTTGCAGTGCAAGGTTAGAAATAGGGTACTTGTGAGTACTTGAGGCAATGTTGTCCTTCAGCTTGCCCTATCATGTCTGGGGCAGGCAGCAGCAGTTGTTCAGCCTGTGCCTTATCAAAATAACCACGTCTAGTTTTGTTTCCTTATTACTACTGAGGTTTGTATCCCTGCTCTGTGCCTGAGCAGGGACTCTCTGGGAAGTACTGGTGCTCTGGTTATTGCATTGCATAGCAAAGTGCTGCCTTGCCTTCAGGATTGCTGTGTACATCACCTTACCTGTTACTTGTTGACTTTTGCACTTGGCTTTTGAGTGACCAAGCTGCATTGTAACATTTCTCAAGAGATACAGTTTCTGATTTGTGCAATTGCTTTACTATTTTTCCTGTCCCTCCTGGAAGGATGTTCCAGATGCACACTAAAACTGTTTCTATTCTCTGATTCTACACCACTGGAGCATATATTGGTTTGTGTTTGGGGTTTGGTTTTTTTTTTTTGTGGCTAACAAGCATCCCGAGTCTTTCTGTAGTAGATGTCTAGTTGTCCTCCATACATTATAACACTTATTTGCCCAGGTCTCCACAACCTTGGTCTCTTGTGAGTTCATTTGTTTCCCTTTCTGCTCTGATCTTAAGGGGGATACATGACTTCTCAGTATGACGTATGAACTTCTCTGTCACGCGTGCTTCCCATCAGCAGTATAACAAGCACAATGCTGGACTCGGCAAGCAAAGGACTTTATTCCAAGCCTCAAGTTCTGAGGAATCTGAGTAGCAGTCTCCTGTATAATAAGCTTGATAAGAAGCAAGCCCATTTTTTATTTCACCCTATTGATCATATTTATTGCCTCTTCTCAAAGGCATAGGCAAGGCTGCAGAGGAAGGTATTTGGGGGTCAGTTTGGGGGATTTATCACTGCCTGGCTGCTCTTATTTTTCCCCTTTAAATATGCCTTTGCATGCCAATTAAATACCTATTTTCCAAAGATTTCAGTCATGGTTCTACCTCTGGTTTTGCTGTAATTTAAAAATAGCTGTATTGTGAGAGTCTGATAGCCTGAACACCTAGTACTGTTTTCTTCAGATTCTTTGAAGAAGGTCTAAGCAGAAGCTACTGTCCATTCCATTTCTTTTTGTTTTGTTTTTCCTGTGCTTGTCATCTCCATCTGCATCTTGTCTTTCCTCTAGCCTCCATCACTGGAGCTAGAGTAAAGCCAAATGTGTTCACACTCATGACAGTGACGTACCCCTGTTTTTCTTTATTGCGGGGAAAGGTGGATCCACAGCAGGACTTAGACAAGCGATAGGGAGGGGTGTTACATACATTAAGCCCCAAAGAAGGGGCCCCAGGAATTAACTAACTCTCATACCTTTTTTTTTACTTGCTAGCTGAAAGAAGAGTTGTCCCACATAGTTGAAAAACTGATTGAAAATTATGACCCTTCGGTTGACGATGAGAGGAACTTACAAGACGCGTGGGACTATGTGCAAACACAGGTGAGTGTTGCTGGTGGGGGGACAGCAAAAGGCAGATGATGTTATTTGTCAGTGCACTAAACTGTTCCTGCATGCTGGCTGTTAGGATTAGATGGAATTGGCTGCACAGCCTAATGCATGTGACCTATCAAATGGCACCCCGACATTTCCCTCGGTCATCAAGGCCTCCAGAACACAAGCATATGTGAAAGCCACAGCGCTTGCAAGTCTTGTAGCAAATCAAGTCCCTAACTTACTGCTGGGCAAGTCAGCAGCACTGCCTGCCTTGCTGCTTAATGTGGCTTCCATGACTGTCAGCGTTCATGGGAGCCATCCAACTGCCAGTGGTTTCTGTTTTAGCGTCAGGGTTGGCGCTTGAGCGATGAGGTCAGTGCTCAGACACACTGGAATCATGATAGCTGTTTACTGCCAAACCACGAGCTTGAGGGCTGGCTCTTTGTGGCTAAATACATGCAGCACGGGACTGGTGTGTAGTACCTACCAGTAACAGCACTTTTCTTCAGCCTGCACAACACTGACCTGCAGTATCTCCCCTCATTGGAGGGAGAATGATTTATTTCTGTTTTACTGCTGTAGTTGCATCCCCTTGTTAGGAGACTTGAAAATGCTGAGTCTACTGTGGAGAGATGATACTCCTTGAGCCCTTCGTTTATGTGGGGACAGAAGAAGCTGGAGGTGAAGTTTAAATCCTGCCATACACTAGAGTTAGCATCTGGAAGGGTGTGTGGGTGTTCTGTAGACCAGCTCTGGAGTTGATGTCCAAACCTCTGTGAGGCAGAGGTAGCTCCTTCTGGAGGCTGAATCTCCAACACGTGTTTAGAAACCAAATGCTCGTCCCGGTGTGGGCATTCAGCCGCTGCTACCTCTGCTCTCACGTCTGCTATGTCAGACTGAAGCATCACGTTATCTTTCTGAGCTGAGGGGGATTTTCTCTAAACTCCCATCTCAAGTTTGATAGCTTTTCTGCTCTGTACCACCGTTCAAGCACTGGGAACCGTGATTAAGGCAAGATCTTAGTCTTTGCTGGACTTCCCTACGTGCTTCCCCTCCAGCAACTGCAGTTTTATCACGTGGCTGTATAGGAATGTAAATGTTTCTTCGGCTGGAAAACTTTCCTCATCCCATCTTCCAGCCAGTCCCAACAGCAGCCAGGCGGCTGCAAACTTGCTGTGAGTTGCAGGGGCTCAGAGGCATGTGGACGCCATCGTGCGGTCACTGCTGTGGCCCCCAGGGGGGCCACCGCCAGGATCTGTTGGGAACCAGAAAAGGAAAGGTTCCTGCTTCGTGTCTGCTCAAAAAAGGTGTGCTGCTCAAAGGAAAACGAAGCCTTGGCATGTAGGTGGGTGGAACTGACTTTGCTAGTGGAAGACCAGGTAGTAATAATCTTTTGAAGATCTCTGGGTACACGGGATAACTTGTCAACACCTCGATCTCTTTCCTGCCTTTCTGCTTCACCCAAATCTGTCTGCTGATGGTGAACTGGAGGGACTGAAAAAAGATCTCAAATGCATCACACAGGACAACTGCCTCTAGCTGACCCACCAGCAACATCTGTTTTGCAGTTTTGCTGCTCTTTAGCACCCTCACCTAGAAATAATGTGAGGCTTGCTAGGATTTAGTCTGCAAACACCAATCAGAATTACATTCTGTAGGCTGGATGTTGAGCTGCATGGCCTGCTGAAATCCAAGCATCTAGGTCTCGTGCTGTAAGGCTGTTGAGGGAATCATATTTGACCACGACTGATGTGCTAGAACTTCTGTGGATAGCTTCTGCATGGCCATAGTCTGCTAGAAATGGCCCTGTAACTCTGGTCTTGCTAGCAGAGTGATTCTTCGTTAGGAAAAAATGCCCCTGTCTTCTGAACAGTCCTATGTGTGTGTTGTTATCTGGTAATCAGGGTGATTTTCTAATGGAACCACTTCATGCAAACTGTATGACCTGACTGCTGTTGTTATGTGGAGAACTCCTGTGTACTTCTGCCTCCACTGCTTGCTTGTTTTCATGATCAGTCTGTTTCTAGTGCAAAGCCTAATCCCTGACAGTGTTCAAGGCCAGGTTGGATGGGGCTCTGGGCAGCCTGGTCTGGTGGAGTGTGTCCATGACTTTGGTAGCAGTGGGGCTGGAACTAATGACCATTAAGGTCCCTTTTAACCCAAACCATTCTTTGATGTTGCTCTCTCTCTCTGCAATATTAGATTGCCTGCTGTGGCTGGTCTGGAGCACAGGACTGGGAAAAAAATGAGATTCTTATCAACCAAAGCATGACTATGTATCCCTGCTCCTGTGCCAATATGTCCTCTGACATCGAAGTATATACTGGTTTCTGTAATCTGGATGACTCTGTCAATGGCACTGCAACATATGCTGACTGGCCTGTTCATGAGCAGGTGAGTGGGCAGGAGTGGGACCCATGAAGCTTCTACTTGAAGTCACCTTGTCTTTGTTTCTCTGGGAACTGCTTAGGGCACGTTTTTTCCTAATGTCAATATTGCTTGAAGTACCTGTGGAAATGGGAACAAGAGGGGACAGGGATACTACCCTTTTCTGCTAAAGCTATTGTGAAACTGGGTATAGTATTGAGCTTGGATAATCTGGGTGTGCACAAGGATATGTGTTATGGGCCTTCAGTTTTCAGATACTTAGATACCAGTTTCTTTTCCATGTTTTTTCCATAGGGATGCATGGATGGTGTGGAGAAGTGGTTGAAGGACAACCTTGGTGTCATTCTTGGTGTCTGCACTGGTGTTGCTGTTATAGAGGTAAGTCACTCCCTGATGTGAGCTTATACTGTCTTACCACTGAGTCTTTTAAGGGTAAAGCCATTGTTTTCAAGTAGCAGACAGCTGTTTTCATGCCAGTGCACTTCTAGCTCTTGGTTGACTCTACCTGAGGCTTTAAGCTGCTGGTTTTGTTGGCTGGATGGTCCTGCTGGTGGTTCCTGCTGCTGTGTCTGACACTTGGCAGTTCATAACCAGAAAGAACGAGACAAGTGAGATTCCACTGGTTGCCTGAAAAAGCCCATAGCCTAGATGCCAGATGAAGGCATGCCATTTTGCCACAAAATATTTTTGATGTCCTGATACATTTTCTTTGCTTTGGGGACCAACTCTGTTCACTGATGTGGTGTTAAGGAGATAATTGTTTTCTGTTCCCCTGTACTACCTTTTATTCCCACCTTATCTGTTTGGTTCCTGATTTTGTTCCCATTCTTCATTACTTATTCCAGCTGCTGGGGATGATACTGTCCATTTCACTCTGCAAGAACATACACAGTGAAGACTACACCAAAGTGCCCAAGTCTTGAGCTGACTGACTCCAGAGCTACAGAACACAGAAAGGAGCAAACAGAACATTCCTGCCTCATACCCAGACTGTCCAACCATTGACCATTATTCCTGTGACATCCCATTTCTGATACCACTCTGTTAAGAACTGTTAGAGTTGCAATACAGCGTGATCTTCTGGCAATAGGGCCCTTGGGCTACCTGCAACCTGCCTCTGGAATATTTTTACTTCAAGAAGCAGAACTCAATTGTCTCGGATCACAGGAGACACTGATTAATCTGAGGGGACAGTGCTGCCTGCTCCATGTTAAACAATACTATTCGTATCTCCATTGTACCACCCACTGGACCTAACATAAAATAACTCCTCTTCCCCACTCATTCTCCTTCCACACAACTTTTCCCCCAGAAGTCCCACCTCTTTCTCATGAGCCAGGATTGCTGTTGAGATTCCAGTGCTTTGGTAGCTTTCACCTACTTCACTGACTTGTGGTGGTAACTAGTCATGCTTTATAGGCCTTCTCCTTACTTGCAGTTAACCTGATTTAGCTCCTACTATGTATCTTCCAGCCTAGGCCTCATCTGAAATACTGAGTGCTAACCTCATACTCGCTTCTCCTGCTTCTGGAGTCAGCTATGCCTTGCCTTCAGTGGAGCTCTTCCCTTCAAGCGTGATGAGAAGCTGCTGGGAGGGAGCCAAGACTACCTATCCCTAGTGTGGCCTGGCAGACTGTAGTAGTGGTGCTCAGCTACTTCTGGAATGGGTCCCTTGGGCTCTTGGTTTGATACTGACATGTTTCTCCCACTTGCCTCTTCACCTTTTCTCCCCTAGCACAGCTTTGCTGGCTCCTGTCAGCTTGGAGGTACTACTTCAGAGGCTGCTGCATAGTGTGGACTCAGCCACAGGCTGACTCTGCTGGTTGCATTCTTGGGTTGCCAACTTTTGTAGAGGTTGCAAATAGCTTTATTCTTCCCCTACCCACTCGATGAACATGAAATTTGAGAGCTGTGGTTTTTAATTATGAGTATGGAGGGATCTGACTGGATTGCTGATGCTGTGTATTAGACAAACCACTGCTACCAGTGCCCAGCTTGGGCTCTGTAGTTCAGATGCAAGGCTAAGTTGCTTTTATGTCAGTTGTCCAGTCTTCTGAGTCCACTGTGTTCTGGAGCCATGGCTGCATCCTGACCTCTGTCTTGAGCATAAACACTGCAGCAGATAAGTTGTGGGTTCTGCAATCATGTAGGCTGGGTGGGCTCTGTCCTTAACAGCTGGGCTGTTCCTCTGTTCAACCAGTGGCTCCTCTTCTTACTGTATTAGAGCAGAAGAAAGTAGGAAACATATGGGAAGCTGCCCCAAATTCTTAGATAAGGGAGCTGAGTGCAAATTATCAGTCTGAGGAGACTCAGGCATAAGAGGCTGCCTGCCAGTTGCATGTGGATGCAACCAGGCTGATGGCAGGAAACTGTAGCAGAGAGGAGTGGATGGTCCTTGCCTGAGACCTGGTACGAGGTGCTTGGTCAGAGAGCTTTTGCCTTAAGGAGGTGATCCCAGGGCTGTTTCTTGTCAGGGATGGGGTTGGCAGGAATAACCCTAGTAGCAGGTCAAAGGGATGGCTTCACTACCTACTCGGTTTTCCTTCTGTGAGGAAAGACTTGTGCAGGGAATTGGGGACCCAGCAGCGGGACTCTGCTCTACCCATATTTCTGGACACAGAAGGGACTGGGGAGAGTAGATATTACTGGGCACCTGGTTTTAATGGAGGTCTGATAAGGCTTTGCTATTTTGAGACATCTGCCCCCTCCTGCACAGATCCCTTCAAGCTGACCTTTGCTATAGCAGAAGGCACCCTTCTTAGAAGTAAAGCTTGCTAGCCTTTGTAGCACAAAGTCTATTCTCTGTGTTCTTATTTGTAAGATTCTTGTTGATTTGTAAGATGCCAATGCTGAGCAGCAAGTAAAAAGGAGCCCATGCTGGGTTTCCTTTTTTGTCTGTTTTTAGCACCATCTTCCTACTGGAAGAGAGCACATACAGATATAAAGTCCAGAGGGTGAATATTTCTGTAATAAAGACTTTGCTAAAAAAATCCAATCAACCTGTGCCTCTGACTTCTGCATTGCAGTGGTTTCCCCTTGCTTCTTCTCCACCCCCTTCTGCTTACACACAGATTACTGACACCTTACTTTTTGAAGGCAGCAAAGGGCCTGTCAAAAGCTCGTTTGAGACCCATGTGGGAGGGAGATCAGTGTTGACTGTGAAGATGCTTCCCAGCAGAGGGAGGGGACAATGTTCCTAGACTATGTTCTAGGGTAAACTGTGCCTCAGTTTATGCCTGGTTTGTGTCTTATGGTGAGCCAAGAGGTAGTTGCTTTGACTTACCTGTTATCACCTAAGCTAAGTGATCTCTGTATTTGAAAATATCCTTCAAATCTGTACAGCCTGCACTGCATGAGGTCATAAACCTCATGGACTAACTGTCAAGAAGCATAAGCTTACTGCTATGCCCACATGCATACAGCTCTTGTTAGCTTAGTTTTTGTCATTTTTTTCCTCTTCTTACTGTATTTCAGTAGGCTCTGGCCTCCAGGCTGCTATTTTAAAGGAATTCTCAGCCCCTGCCACTGTGAAGATGAAGCAAGCTGAGGTAGCCATTTTTGTAGGCTATGTCTCCACATGCTGAGCTGGACTGTTTGAAAAGCTCTTGAGAAGCAGATGGAGCAACTGTGTGAACCCTGTTGCTTCCTTCAGCTAAGCAGTTGAGAAATGGGTAAGAGCTGGAGCTCAAAACTCCTTCAGACCCTTCTTTGTGGTGGTGTTTCTGTTTTTTTAACATGACTGTCCTTAGAAGGACCTATGTTAATGTGTTAAAGAAGCCTGGAGCTGTTGCCTTAGGAAGTAACAGGCATGACCTAAATCCTTATATGTGTCTGAGGTAACAGTGAGGTTTGCAAAGAAGAAGGTGCTGGGGTGCTACCAGCAAACACTTGGTGGCAACTGATTTAAATTCAAGACTTGTTTACCCCAACCAGCAGAGTGTGGAACAAGAGGTGCTGAAATGGATCTTGGACTCACAGCAGGGTGCGATGATCAGTCTGATCTGCAAGTACAGCTTATTCCCTGGGCCGTGCTTGAGGAGAACTTGGTTCTTGGTCCTATGGGATGTCCCTTCTTTCTACTCGGTTTCTCAGAGCCCTCTGCTGTAACCAGGTGGCAGTGCTTACCCAGGGCCTCACAAGCGAGGGGGTTACACTTCATGGCAAAGCTGCTACACCTGGCCAGAGGGCTGCAGGGTGGGGAAGGGCGCCGCCGGTTCTCCTTCGGCCTCGTGTAAAGCTGGGAGGAGGAGGAGGAGGGAAGGAAGGTGAACACTGCCGACTGCGTCCAACTGCCCGAGCTCGATGGAAACCACTTGCCTGTGGCCACTGGAGGGAGGTGTTCCATCAAGAAAACAGCCTGAGTGCTGTGTGTCAGCACCATCGCCTTGTCCCTGGGGGACAAGATGATGACACTGATAGCTTCCTTCTGCTCCTAGCCACTCCTGGCAGCAGGGTAGCGAAAACAACTTGTAATTACAAATGTATTCGCCTCGTAAAAGGGTTGTGTTGCATGCTTGGCGTTTTTAGGGATAATTTTCCCTTCCATTTCTGGGAGCAGTGCACGGTTGGATGTTTTGTTGCATGTCTTCCACTACTGCATATGGTATGTCTTTGCTTCTGGGTTTCTGCCCAAAGTAGTTCTGGAAGCTGAAGAAAGCACGAGGAGCTGCTTCTTTCTCTATCCCCATGTTTCCTGTTTTGCTCTACCCTCTGTTCCTTTGTGTGAGCACTCTGGGGATAAGAAGGGGGCATTTGATGGTTATAAACCTGATCTAAGAAAAGGATTCCAGGTAAAAAAATCCTCATATCTTCAGAGGGCAAAAACCTGCTGCTGCTCCTTGGGCCAGGCTGCCAGCTCATTTCCAGGGATAACAGGAATGCACTCATACTTTTTGGGAGCTGTGGTGTTTAATCTAGTAAAATCCACAGCACCAGGCTCTGCAGTAGCTCATGGAAGTATTTTGTGAGTAACCAAAAAGCTGCTATATAACTGTCCCAGGCTGATAATTAATATTGCAAAAGCATAGTTAGGACCTCCCTGTGGCCTTAAGCAAGGCCCCTGGCAATGAACTGGTGACATTCCTCATTCTGTGTGATTATGGGGAACTTAGAAGCTGCTGCAATTCTTCTCAAGAGGGCTTTTGTGTTTTGTTCCTTTAGGAAAAGGAAGAGGGATTGTATTAGTCTATAGGTCACATTGTATCTTAGCTGCTGTGATGGCTTCTGTGTGGCACATAGTCAGATGTAACATGTGGCAGCGGTTCTGTCTGACTCTCCCATGTGTGGTGGGGTGGCTGATCCCTGCTGACTTTGCTCAGGGATTGCTGCTGATTTTGGTAGACTTCAGAAAATGTCTGTTTTCTGGCTGCTAAAGGACAGATGGCAAGTGGTGGTGTCAGACTCTGTGGCCAGGTTGGGGAAGGTGAGGGACAGCAGCCACAGGGGCTCATTGCTGAAAAGCCTGAGGACCCTGGGATTCCCACAAATGCATTTTCACAGCCAGTTGCTGCCACTCAATGCCATAAATGGAGAACATACCCTCAATTATTCATGGTCTGGCTCTAACCCATTAGCCTCTGAGACTTTTGGCTCTAGCCTTGGCTTTTTGTTGCAAAGAATAAACCTCAGTTAGCAGCCAGGAATTCTGACTGACATCATAAGCCAGGTTGGTGTTATAAACTTGTCAATGTAAAACCTACTAATGTGGAAGTCTTCGAATACTTCTAAGCTGGTACAAGGGCCATAGTAAAAACTGTGCTATTAGTGAACAAAAGCTGTTAGTAAAATGTTGCTAATAGAGCTACTAAGTGTGCTTTAGCCATTATAAATGGTTTCTAGCAGGTATGTGCTGGGTAGAGCACATGCAACTTCTAGCCTTGTGGCTGAAATATCTTCCACCAAACGTGGGAAATGTGCCTTCTCCTAGGTAGATTGTGTAACCATAGCCATATGTTCTTACTTCTCATAGGGATGAGTTTTCTGGTTTCTCCCTTCTAATTGTCTAAGACTACAACTGGCTGGGCTGTGTGTGTAGTTTGGCTTTTGTGGGGAGGGATTAGGGGGATATTGGATGCTCTGTATCTGGAGAAAAGGTATTCTCAGTTCTCCAGGCAAAAATGTTACCCCCATCTAAAATAGGCACTTAGGAGGATAAGGCTCCAAGAAGTATATCAATACTCTGATACTACAAGGATGATATTTGCACACACTTGAATAAAATTTCTCTCTGGTGTCTTCTTTCCTATACTCCTCTAACTAATTAATGATATCATGAGGTGACTTCTCTGTCCACAATAATCCAGAATTAAGCAGAAGAATTAACCGCAACGGGCCCCATCTCTAGGAAATTAGATGGTGTTTCCCTTCTCTCTGACAGGCTCCAGATGTTACTGACTCCCATTTCTCCACAGTGGTGCTTTGAGCAATGGCAGTAGCTCAGGGGTTGTCTTCATATTGCCCTTTGTTCTCTGAGTGTTCACCACGTTAGGAACTCCTGGTTTATACCTGTGTGAGGCCATCATGCTGCTGTTCCAGACCTGTGTCAGATCTAGACTTCCCCTGGGTTCCCATATCCTCCTCACTATGTCACCAACAGTGGCAGACCTTGACCCTTGTGTGACTCTTGCCATCCATTACCAGCTGTTCATAACCTGAAGCCTTCTCCAGGTTGTCTCTTCTTGTCCAAACAACTTCCCTGGAAGTTCTCAGTCTGCCACTTGTTCTGGATGTGGCTGGTTCTGGCATCAGGTAACTAACTCCGAAACAGCAGTTGTCACAGTGCTTGAATCAGAGGAATGTCTGTCAGACTAATCTTTTTTACTTTTTGCCCTACTTAGAGTTACAGACTGGACATATGGAAGCTCTTCAGAGACAGCGAGAATCCCAGAGCACGTGATCATCTGAACTGCTTACCCAGCGTGCTTCCTGGGTATTTTCTACATCTTGCTTCTGGAAACTATTTAGGATTTACTGGGGTGGAAATGTGAGGTCCTGTCAAGACCATGTTACAGTACAGGCATGTGTTTTGGGCACTGAATGTACAAAATGATGTCAGAATAGTGAACTCGTGCAGCGATGTCTGCAGACAGCCTGGAACAATAACCCAGCAGACCTTTAATTTTGGCAGAGGTTGTTTCGTGATGTTCTCAAGTGTTTGAAAAGAAGTTGTTCTTTTAATGCTGAGTTGTAATTAACTCTGGTTAGTGCTGGTTGGGTATTCTTTTGGCAAAACAGCTTTTCCCTAGAGGTGGTAAGTTCCCATAAAACAAAGTGTGTTTTGTTTTGTTTTTTTTCTTAAACTGAATATAGTTGGATAATTTCTGATAGAGTTTCTTCTGTTTTCTTAGTGGTTACCTCATAGTAAATATTGTGTAAAAGAGCTGGAATTGGATAAAGTAGGATTATAAAACCATACTCTAAATATGTGACCTAACAACAGTGTGTATTGGTCACCTGAGGTGGGATAGAAAGCGTAGATAGCTATGGGTGTCTTTTCCACGTAAATAGTAAAAGGTCTTGGCTACATTGGAGAGACAGAATAAATTTTTTTGGCCTTTAAATCTACATCTATTAAGGGAGTTGAAGGGGGAAAAAGGGGTGGAGTGGGGTGAGGGTGGACAACAACAACCGAACCAACCAAAAGAGTAATCTCTTCAAGATGCTGTTGCCTCTAGGCTGCATGGAACTCGCTACTCCTCCTTCACGCAAAGGTGTCTGTAACAAATGTGCAGACCAGGAGAAGAGATTGATGCCTGAGCACTTTGTAGTTTGGAGCAGTTCCTCTAGACCCCTGTGGGCAAGGCTTAAGAGCTGTAGAACTCAGCCAGGCTTAAGCATGGCAGAGCAGCAGTGAGGTGGGCTCCACATGGTGCATAAGAGAAGCTGCCTGGAAAAATCAGTGGGTAACTTTTCCTCAAAACTCATACTCTGTGCAGCCACTTGGGACCAGAGCACAGCTTCTCAGGACCTTCCAACTACATGAAATTCAACAAGTGCAAGTCTAGGGCCCTGCACATAGGAAGGAGTAACGCCATGCACCGGCACAGGCTATGGGTCAACCTGCTGGGAAGGATCTCTGCAGAGAAGGACCTGGGAGTCCTGATGGATAACAAGCTCTCTATGAACCAGCAATGAGTCCTTGTAGCCAAAAAGGTGAATAGTGTCCTGGGGTGTGATAAGTGGAGCACAGTCAGGTTATCTTCTCCCTCTACTCTGCCCTAGTGAGGCCACACCTGGAGTACTATGTCCAGTTCTGGGCTCCTCTGCTAAAGACAAACAGGGAACTACTGGAGAGAGTCCAATGGAGGGCTATGAGGATGATCAAGGGACTGTTGTATGAAGAAAAGCTGAGAGAGCTGGGGCTGTTTAGCCTGGAGAAGAGAAGACAGAGAAATTAACTGATCAGTGCTTATAAATATTTAAAGGGTGGGTGGCAAGAGGATGGGACCAGACTCTTCAGTAGTGTCCAGTGACATGACAAGGGGTAATAGGCACAAACTGGAGCACAGGAAGCTCCATCTGAACATGAGGACAAACTTTTTTACTGTGAGGGTGACAGAGCATTGGATCAGGCTGCCCAGTGAGGCTGTGGAGTCTCCTCTGGGGAGACCTGCATGGGCATGATAATTGCAGCATGCTCTAGGTGATCCTGCTTTAACAGGTGTGTTGGACTAGATGATCTCCAGAGGTCCCTTCCAACCCCTGCTGTTCTGTGCCTATACTGTGTAGCAGCAGTGCTGTGAGGTTAGGGAGGGAGTGATGGGCACCCCGTGGAATGCTGCCACTGCCTCTGACCTTGTGTATGCTCCAAGAGGGATTGGACAAAATCACAGCATGGGGAAAAGCCTATTGATGGCAATTGAATGAACAGAGGCAGATTCTGCTTCTGCTTGGGGGGGTTATTTTTAAAACTGTACTTGGGTAGCTGGCGATGGAGTTTGGTTAAAAAAAAAAAGAAAAAAAAGGCAGTGTTATGGTGTTAAACCCATGGAAATAGTTGGGAAATCCCAGGCTGATGTAAAATCCCACCTGAGGTAATCCCAGCTGCCAGCAGCATTGTGTCTCGGTGTCATACCTTGTTCCTGTTGCAAATATTGAAATGAATGTTTGCTTAGCTGGGGGAGTGGGGTGGGGGAAGAAAGGGAACTCTGTGATAAAATCAAACCTCAAATAGGTGATACTTCAGTGTTGTGCTGGAAGTTTAAATGCACAAAAATCATGACTGCTGCTGGCTTTGGTTTTTTGGGTTGGTTTTTTTTTCAGCACACATGGAAGTTCATTCTCCAAACAGTGTGTAAAATTAGTAAACAGTACAACTGCATTGCAAGCCAACAATCTGATTGTACTTGTGTGACTCTGAAAAGCAACATCCCAGCAACTTGTCTGTCTGACATGCTGACAGCAGTATTTCATTGATACAGATTTATAGGGTTTGGGGGTTTTTATTGTTTGGCTTAGGTTCTTTTCTTGTTTTTAAGTGGAGAGGTCTGTATGAGCCTGTGGATGTGAGCTGGTCCAGAAGCTTCTGGAAGGTGAGGGTCAGCAGTAGGAGCTGATGGCCTGAGGAGGACAGAGAGGGAGCCATTGGCACATGGCCTGGAGATGAGGGAGGTGGCCAGGACAGACTGAGGCAGGCAGGACAGGCAGAGGGGTCTTGCCCTCAGAAGAGGGCAGGTCCCAATGATGGTCAGATCAGGTGTTCAGCCACAGCTGTTTGCCCTGGCAAATATGAAGGACTGTTTGGAAAGCGGCTTAGCTGTAACTGATGTTTGTATCGCAGACTGAGCACGTGGCTCCAGGCAGTTTGTGAGGCACAGGTGACACCACCACCCTGGGGCAATAAGCCATGCAGGGCAGTGGGATGAGCTGCTGTTGGCCCCACAGTCCCGTGCCTGGGCAGCAGCGCTCTGGTGCATGGCCGCTGTTGTGCAAGAGACCACAGCACCTCTATCCTCAGCGACTCTGCTGCCTTTTGCGTGAAGTTCAGGATCAGTCTGAAACCAGTTGTTTATAAAACAATCTGTTAGGTTGCCAGAGCTGCCTTTTGAGTATTTCTGAGTATTGGCAGTCTGTCTATTGCCTTATTCAACCTCACCCCCAGATGTTATGGAAACAATCTTCTGTCTCCTGTAACACACCAGGTTGAATGTTCTTTTCTCACGCTTACTGGCTCTCCCCGAAGTCCTCAGCAACTCCTGCTTTGGCCAGTCAAGTACCAAATCTTGATGAGAAGTTTTGGCTGCAGAACACTGGGTTGCAGGCTCGTGGTTGCAGAGTCCCCTCGCACTGGTGAGCTGTGAGCAGAAGTGGAAAGATGTCCTAACAGGGACAAGGCTTCAGAGCAGAGGTGTGTCTGGGATTTGGGAAACCCAACTTTGTTTTTTCCCAATGGTCATTAGTGGTTCCACCAGGTTTTATGTGATGAGAAGATGCAAAGAGCACATCACTGATCAGATAGCCATCATAAAGTTGACAATTTCATGCCTGGCTGTAGTGGAAGCTAATTAGCTCAAGGCTGTCTCTCCTCTGAGCAAGGCAACAGCGGGATAACATTGTCTTCCTATTAGGCAATAGTCTTGCCTGACATAAAATGAGATGTCTGGCGATTCTCATAATTGCACACAGCTATTTATTTTTTACCACAGCTAGATTGCCTCACTCTTTAATAGGCAGAAAAATTGTAATGAGATCTGCTCTTCTCTCAAGTTCATTGCAAGCCGTGCTGAGGACTCCTGTGCTCCAGCTGCAAAGAGGAGAGAGAAGCAGAAGTAGAGGAGGAAGCAGCTTCTGTCTCTACCCTGAAATCAGCTTGGTAGGAAAGGATAGTCTGCTAGCTGCTGCCTTTAGCATGAATTCTCTAGAACAACTGCTTCCTGCACAACCCTTTATTTCCCCCATCTAAGAGAACGTCTGTCTTGTGGTCCTCTGAGTGCCATCAGGACTTTGTAAGAACTTTGCAGTCCTGCCAGCAGCTCTGCATCATGTAAACGCAACCCCAGTTCTCCTTACTGCAGCAATCTCTGCCTGTCTGTCCTCTTGGGTGTGTGTGTGTGCTGGGATTCAGCAACAGAAGCAGCCAACAGTTGTTTGCAGGGAGGGGACTGCGGCTGAGGAATGTAATTGGTTTACAATACGCGGAGATGCTTCACGTAAGGTACGAAGTCCAGGACCAAACGGTTTGAGAGTATGGTGTGTTTCAGGATCCTGGAAGGTTTGTCATGTTTACAGCTGCTCTTGTCAGATTCTATTAGTAAAGCAAATCCTACCTCCCTGGAAAGAAAAGATTATGGTTAGGACCTGTGTGAGGACAAACAAGAGCTGTTAAAGCTGTGATAGCTCACTCATCACAGATTAACTGGTGAAAGAAGAACAGAATGTCTTGATAATCTGGGTGTGGGGGGGAGTGTGTTTGTGTCAGGGAGCCCCATGCTGACCAGGTAACACTGCTGCTGGGGGACATGCTGAGGGGAGCAGCCCAATGTGCTGCGTCAGCTTCAGGGTTACCCAGAATAATGCTCGTTGCTATGCAGGAGGTGTTTGGAGAAGAGTGCAGTGATGAATGGAAAGTGTGGGTGCAAAGTCCAACAGCCAACTCTTATTTTTTTTTTTTTTCTTCTTGTTTGTTTTTGGTTTGTGGAGATAGTTACAGTGAAGGCTGGGACAAGGAACTGAAGCTGGAGTTTGCCTGGTCCTCAGGAATGGATGAAGGCTGGTGTTGGTAGGATTCTGTGGCTTCAGTAGCCTCTTGTTCATGGGAGTGAAGTGAGACATGAGTGAAGTAGGGAGGATGGGTAGCCCTGGGATGGGGTTCTAGTTTGGGAAAACAACTGGTACTGGAAACTTTTATTCACATATGGCTACATTTAAGGTTAAATGTTGTGGGATAAATTGAAGTACCCCTCTTACTGATGAAATCCAAAATACTGTAACACTGGAAAAAGAAACAATGTTTTAGTTTGGGGTGAAAGGGGTTGAGAAGCTCAAGCTATTTGCTTGGCTTAGGTCTAGACAGTAAATATAAAACACTCTGGTGCCAGCTGGGTACAAGTTCCTAAAACAGCTTCTGACTGAGGTCTCAGCACCCATGCAGTGCCCAGAATAACCAGGTCCTGTGGTCAGCCTGCTATCAGCACTTTGTTACTGGGGCTGGGGAGCCAAAAGTTCAGCTTAATTCCTGCCTAGGCTGTCTCATGGCATGGTGTCAGTGAAGTAACTGTAGGCTATAGGATCCTACTGAACGTAGTTCTTTATCCATGGAAGTCTTTTAGTACATAAAATCAACTCATATTCTCTTAATTTTTCTTGCAAACTCTGCATAATCACTGCTGAAACCCTGTGTTAGCAAACACAAAGTAACACTTTGTAACATAAAAGTAGCACAAAAGTAACACAAAGTAACACAAAAGTAGCACAAAAGTAACACAAAGGTAACACTTTTGAAAGCTGCTATTTTCTGGTTCTGCTTCTGCAAGCCTTGAGATCATTGTAAGAACTGGTCATGGCCAATACTTCTTTTCCAAAAGCAAAGCCTTAACCCAGCTATACCTCCAGTGTTCAAGACAGCTTGATGCAGCAAGCTCAGCCACAAAGCCCTGAAGTCCTAGCTGCAACAGTTCTTGTCCACTTTTACACATTTCTAGGATTCATCAACAAAAGGAGCTCCTCGTTACTTCCTATCCATTATCCTAATTTTAATAAAAGGCTGCTGAGGCAGTGTGTCCCTGAAAGTAATCATGGCTTGGAGGAGCTTCCTGGCATGGAGTCACATCTTACTTTTGGAAATTTACATGCAGGAGACAGGCTGAAACTCTTTGATGCTTGGTATTTTGGAAAAAGAAGTATAAATCCAGTCTGAGCCCTGGTGTTCACTTAGCACTGAAATAGGCCTCCCTGCAAGCTCAGCAGGAGTCATCGTGCCTTTGCCACAACAGCCTCATTATGTCTACAAGCCTTCTGCTATTGCAGTAAAAGCTGTTTATTGCTACCTCCTAATACTAGTCTAAACTGTGGTCTGAGAAAACCCAGTGGTCTTCAAGTACTAGCCCTTAGGATGTTGCTGTTGTCTACCCTTTAGGACATGTCTGTGAATGTAACTAGCTTTGAGTGATTTTACTCCTACCTCTTTTAGTGAGGGCACAGTCATAAGGCTGCTCTGAAGTATAGCATGGACAACGGGACCCTAAATAGAACTGCTTGGTGTCTTGCCACCCAAGTCAAGGCCAGGATTTGGGCTGGGATTCTGATTCATTGTTGTGTCCTGCCTTGCCTACAGGGCAAGAGTAAGACCTGGGTCCAAGAGAGGCCAATGGTTGTTTAAGTCCCAGTCAGGACAGGTGGGGACAAAAAGGTTTTGGCAATTTATCCAGGGTTTGTAGGATTAGAAAAAAGAGAGTGGAGAAGGCCTTGACAAATATATGAGATTTAACATGGGAAGTGGACACTAGACTAGGATTAGAACTAAAATGCTGAAAGAATGGTTATTGGGCATGGACTTGTCAGTGAGCTCTGTAGGACATGTGGTGTTCAGTTGAAGACTTGGACCAGTGGCACTACCTTAGAAAGAAAAGACAGAAGGTAGTCTAGAGTCCTCATGAGACCTTCAGAATACTTTTTGTGTTGACATGAGTCTTGATGTCTGAAAAATTATCTTTAAATAAACTTTGTGATATTAGTTTCCAGAAGGACCAAGATCTCAGCTGAGTATTACATCCTTAGCACCTTGTCCTGGAATCCCACATATGTCTCATCTTTAATCATTGAAGAGTCCTCCTGCTCCTACATGATTCCCATCAAATACTCACTAGAGCAAAACCTGTTGTGGTCCAAGGTTTCTCCTCAGCCACAAGCTGATCTTTGTGTAGAAATTACACTGGAACAGCTTAGGTGGGGTGCCGCAGAGTCACCAGCTGCTGATCTTGCTGTGATAATTGTCCTACAGCTGGGACCTGAAAGTGTTCTTTCAGCATGTCAAAGTGCTGATTCAACTTCATGGAAATCAAGAGTCGTGCTAGGTAATAACTCACAGATTTTTTAATCTTGCTTCATTCCAGTGATACAAAGATATTCCAGGGTAAATCAGTTTCCAGGTTTTTAAAATGTCACTGCATTGTCTTTTAGCAGTTTTTCTCCTTTCACAACTTTTTCTCCCTTCCTCACCTCCCCCCTGCCCTCTTCTCAAACTTGAAGGAGGAGTGTGGAGGCAGTCTTGTTATATAGGATAAAATATCTGCAACATATTTAGTTGCAGAACTAGCAGCTTGAAATGTTCTGATCTCTTAAAAATCCAGGGAGTGGGGTGCTTTGGCAGGAATCTGTCTTTTCTCTTTCCTTGAAGGTCTTGGACTTCTTTAGGCCTTTGAAAGAAAAATGAATTTTGAAGGCCTTTGAGGAAGTTGCTTTGATACAAAAGGGGCTCCAGTTCCTGTGATCTGTGTGGATGAGGATTTCTGTCTTGGAACCAGTCCTTGGACCAATGTGGCAGACTGCCTTGTGGTCTTAGTGCACTAAAACTCCTTTCCAAAATTTCCAATGGGGGTTGTTTTGGTTTAAGGGGAAGAAGAGGAGGAAGAGGGAGTTCCCCTTGTGCTTGCCAAGGTAAGAGGCAATCCTCTTCTGAAGCAACTGCCAGCCCCTATTACCCTCGAGTGCTTCTTGTCGTCACCTGCTATTACCAGCAAGTTCATTAATTCCACAGTGGCTCATTTCAATCTAAAGTGTCCGTGTTCCTTCCAGAGCCTGCTGCTTACCGGCTCCATCCCAAATGCAAGCTCGTGGGAGAGATTCTCAGGGCTTCAAGCTTTCAGTGTAGTACATTAAATGCTGCTACCAGCTTCAATCAGGGAATCCAGGGTGCCTCTCAGCAAGAGGAGATAAGAAGCTGGTTTAATTGGGACATCCAAAGACGTGGACTTGATTAAGCAATTTTGTTCATCTCATCCAGGAGCAGGGGAATCGCTGCAACCAACCAGTGAAAAGTGTTGTAAAGGCAGTTAAATTTCTGCTGCCCCTTCTTGTGCTCTCCCTCATAGGCTGCAGCTCTTCAGACTACTCTCACTGATGTCAGGTTTTTTTTTATCACTCACAAGTGCTGCTTCCACCACCCCCTCAGCAGCTTTGTGCCTTATACTGTTCTGCTCGTCTGTTTCCCTGTGGGGACTGTGAATTTCCCACGTGTGATCCATGGGGGAGAGTGGTCAGCAACTGTTTGGATCAGACAAGATACCTCATCTAAAGCTGAGGTGATTCCCAAATTCTTTTCATCCCAGAAAAACTCAAAGGTTATATCAGCTTCCAAAGAGATAAACAGGCTTGCTTCCTTTGTCTACCCCCCCCAACTGCCCCATTTATTCTTTTTTCTGTCAATAATCTGCAATCACTTTTTTTTTTTCTAAAAGAAACAATGCTTTTCTTTCTTATTGAAATGCCTACAACCTTTTTTTTTTGGTGAAAATTAATAGAATCTGGAATGAAAAGAATGAAAGGGCTGTGCACTGCAGATTATCTTTTCAGTAACTGAAAATTTTCCGAAGGCTGTCACACATTGCCCTTCATCTCTGAAAACCCCTGTTTTCTTGTCTAGTCTCTGCATTTATGTCAAGCACCTTACCCTTTCCTTCTCTAATGTGCAGTTCTATAGGCTTCCTTCTAGCTTTTCCTCCAGTGAAGAAAAATAGAAACAGCAGTAAAGAGACTGACAGTACTAAAGCTATAAATTTCTAGATTCAGTTCCCAAAATTAATTCATCACTTTTACATAGGCATGAACTCTGATAAGATACGGACTTGCAGCCATCAGCCCATCCTGCAAATATTTATTTAGTTACTGTGCTTACTCCAGTAAGTTGGGGTGGGTTTTTTTTTTTTGAAAAAAACCCTTCAAACCCTTATTTAAGCCAAAAAATTGGTGGGTCTTTTCCCAACTGAGATTTCGATAATGGTATCAGAGGAGTTACCTGCTAGGTTCCCATGTGGCAGAGCTGGTGCTGTTTGGGATGATGTATTTTCTGATGCTCTGTATTTAGTTCAAGTCCGAGTTCTGGATAGACAAGTTTGAGGTGTTTCTTCTGTCTTTCTGCTAGCTCTTAATTTACAGCATGATAAAAATCCTCAGGCTGCATCCCAGGTCCCAGTAATGATTTACTTGTCTTTTAAACCTAGTACACAAACACCTGACACTTATTATTTATTATATATAAGTATTATATATTTGTATATATATATATATATCACTCTTCTAATGATTGCTCCCTAAATTAATTTATATTACCAGAGTAATGTGTTAATACATATATTTGTATTCCTGCTTTTCTCTAATATCTTTTCAGGAATTCTGAAGAAATTACATCTCCAAGCCTGTCAAACTTAGAAAAATCATTTTTTCCAAAATCTGTTAAACATGTATGTAAGTCCAATTTTTAGAAGAACTGTATGAGATTCAGTAAGAACACTCTGTGGCCTACAACAAACCTCTCACTGTATTTAATTATTTTTCTGCTAGTAACACTTAGTTTCCTTCTGATTTGACCTGGCCATATGTGGTGTTCGCTCTTCAGCAGCCATTTATCCTGGCATACCTTGGATTTAGCTAAATAAGGAGGCACTTTCTTTTATGTTCAGGGAGTTTCTGTGAAAACTGGCAAACCAAAATAGCTCTTTGGACTCAGATTACAGTGTAGCAGCACTACTCAGGGACATTCATATCTCGATCCCTTGTGGAATCTGAACATAGGCAACTCCATTCCACTTAAGGCACAGGGTTACCCTGTCCTTGGGTTAATCTCAAATTTTGCCAAGTCTTTCAAGCGTCAGTTCTTGAGTAAGATCTAGAATGTTTCTTGGGCTTTGCTCATTGCCAACATGTGTTGAGGTGTAGACCACATCTGTGGTGGTGATGGGGGAGAAAAAACGGTATGCGGAAACTTTTCTCTCCACTCCACCCTCGTTGTTGCCAACCCATCTCCGCGGTTTAACATTTGTGATCTGAAGAATCTGTTCCCCAGGCCCTATTTCTGGCTCACTCTCTAAGTTGTTCCATTTAACAGGCCTTGCCAAAAGTGGTTGATGCTAGTGTAAGGAAAAAGTCTGATGGCTTTCAGCTACAGTACTCACGTTAAACCCCTGCTATAGAGCTGACACAAAGTGGAATGACTGCTGAACTGAGATGTGTTTTATCTTGTTTAGTAGAACTTGCTCTTACTGGGATGTCACATTCTTCCCACAGTGGCAGTGGAAGATCTGTAGATCTTCCCTACTTACAGGATCATCTGGTAAATGTTTTTCCTTTGGTGTCTGTACTAGAGATGTGATGCTTCTACTTCACTGAAACTAACAGGTCCCAGACTCCTAGTTGGGTTTTTGTTTGTTGTATTTTGCACCATAGTTGCCTTGGATCTAAGAGCCTCAGACAAAATCTCTTTCATGTTGTATGTGATGCCTGACAACAGGCAGAAAAGTCTATTTCAGGCACTACCAAGTAATAATTGTGAGGAGACTCCAGAATTCCTGGCTGAAAGTGAGCCCTTAGCCAAGGTGTTTTGAACTAGAGAAATCTATTGGAAAGCCATGGAGACTTTATTGCTGAGAAGCAGAGAGATAGGGATGGGGACACGATCCTGTAAGCACTGCTATTGTCTCAGCTCCTAAGGTCCTGAAAGCTTGGGCAGTCCCAGTGCTAGTCCAAGGGGTGGTTGCAGTGATAATACAGAAGGTGGGAGGGATGGGTGGTCCTGCCATGTCACTGCTCTCTGCATCCCTGAAGTTAGCACAGTTTCAGCAAGTGATGGTGGAAGAGGGATGAATGTTAAAGCTTTTGTTGGTCCTGTAAGTTTAACTAGTTCATAACTTCATAAAGACATGGTTAATTCTCACCTAAATCAACAACAAATCATGTTTGTTCAGCTCCTTCCCTGCTATTCATATACATTTCGGTGCATCTGAGTTCTGGAAATGTGCTTTTCCTGGCAACCCTATGACCAAGGAGAGAAATTCTCCTGCTCTGTAGGGTGTAGATACACTTTCCTCACTGATGGCCAATGAAAGGGCAGAAAAATCAAGCTTTCCTTCTGAGATCCTTAGCAGACCACAATTCTGATTAGCCATAGCTGGACAAGAACACCAGACTTCAGTAGAAATGTCATCCTTTCAAACTTCCCCAGGAGCCAAGCTTGGGTGAAAGCAGCATCTACCAAACAGGGAGTGTAAATCAACATGTAGGCTGCTGACAGCAACATGCAGAATGAGGTACATCCTGGTGCTGCTCCCTAATATTCTCCATTAACAGCCCACAGGCATCCTGGGGAAGGAAATACAGCAGACCAAAGGCCAGGGAACAGACAAAACAGGAAAGGGACAAGCACTCAAGACCCCTTGCAAATGTATCTGATTTATTAAAATGTATCCCACCTTCAGACAGAGACTTTATCAAGTGCCCTCTTGACCCTTTGTCCCTCTGCCTCTGTGCTTGAAGCCTGTTTGCCCTCTATGCTGCCCAGCTGTGAGTCCTGCTTCAGCATTTGCCCCTATCCCACTTTATCAAAATCACTTGGTTTTTGACCAGATCTTTTTCCCATGCCCCAGCAGTTGAGCCAGCTGAATTCTGCTGAGTCTTCTGTAACTATTTCTTTAAGCTGCTGTCAGTGAGTTAGGGAATGGAGGAGTTTTCCTTCTTTCTGTCATTTCTCTAACTCCTTCCAAGCAGCTGGAATTTATTTTAATAAAGTTCAGTTCAATAGAGCCTGGAGCCATAATACATGAGTCTGTGATCTCAGAAGAGCTCATAAATTAAGTAGGGTCAGCTCTGGTCGATGTGTGCATAGGAGACCTCCAAGGACACCCTGTGTGCTGAGCAGCCTGTGCCAAGGATACAGCAACTGCCAGACTGTGCCTGCCCAGTAGGCTGTCTCCATTGGTATGCTTTCTCCAACCTCTGCCAAATGCTTCAGAGGAAGATACATGATCCCAGCAGCGGGCAAGTTATTCTTAACCGATCGTAATATCCTTCAGGACCTTTGTGGCATGAAGCTGTTGGTTTGCTGTTTGTCTGCTGATTCACTTGTGCAAGGGTAGTTGAGAGACACTGGACCCCAGCTGCTTACACAGTGCCTGGCCCCTGATATTCGTACCAAGGGTGCTCTTGGAAGGTGCTCTGTGACCAGCCCTGTTTCAAGCTTCGCTGCCTGTCCTGAAGGATGAACACATCGCAGAGGTGTTGAACATGCCCTTCCCAATTTATGTAAATATGTTTTTAAAAAGATAGACAGTCTTGTAAAGACTCCAAGAGATGGTGACCTCCACAGCTATGCTGTTGCACTTCTCACTGTCCAGAAATTACCTCTTATTCAAATAAGACAGAATTTGTCTTGAACTTCCAACTCTTGGCTCACATTATGTCTTTGTCAGACTGAAACGCCTGCCTGCTTGACTCCTCCTCCTATTAAATGCTTTTCTATGAGTAAATCCCTATATGTGGCAATTATGTCACCTCTTAAACTTCCCTTCTGTAAGCTGAATTAATTGAATTGAATGAGCCTTGCATTCGAAGTCTTGTTCTCCAGCTCCTGTGGTCCCTGCTACAGACAGACCCACTCTGTGATAAAGCCTCCGTGCTTTGAAATCCAGCAGTGTGTTTTTAATTCAGATTACAATAAAGTACACTGATTAACAGTAAAATAATCCCTTAGGCTATTTTAGTCAGTAATTTTTCTTCATCAGCGAACTTACTGATTTAACCTTTTCCCTCCTGAGTCTGAAAATAATAAGCATTTTTTTCTAGTAGATGTTAACTGTTTCCTACTACCTTGACTTAGTGGTTGAAGTCAACTATGAGGCAGGGTTTGTTTTCTGGGATAACACAATGTGGAAAGAGTGGCCCTTGGAAAAGCAGGAAAACCTCCAGGTCAGTAACTTTCAAAAGCTGTCCTGTGACCTTCCCACTGTAGAGGGATGTACCAAGCTCGGGAGAACCCTCTTCCCTTCTTTTATAGTCTGTGGTGTTGAGTGAAATAGGACTATTTGTTTTCCTTTTCTTGTTATTCTAGTCCCTTTTCCTTTTGCCATAATGTGTTGCTTCACTAGCCTTGGAATCAGAGTCTGCACACAGCTATTATTCACCAAAAGATTAATTTCTTAGCACTGCTTTGTTCTTCTCTTTCTTGGTGGCTTTTTTCTCGGGTTTTTTTGTTTGTTTGTTTGTTTTTTCCTCCTCTCTGTGCATGTGCATAGTTTCAGGATTATCTCAACACTTCTGAAGCAGAAGCAGCAAGCTAGAGAGCCAAACACCGTTAGAGCAGGCATTAGGTGGGCTTCTTTTTTTTTTTTCCCACTACAAAACCATTAACATTTCTCATTTCTGAACAGGGGCTCTTTCTGTGACTCCCTTAGGGCTTTTTTCAGTCTAAGGTGAAAAATCTGCTTTCTGGCTGGACTGCTTATTGTCTCAGGTTTTATTGTTTTGAATGTGAAATGCATCAACAACAGCTTTTAGATTACAGACAAGCAGATGCTAATGTCCAATTCTCGCTCAACTTTTGAGGTTGTTAGATGTCTGAATCCGAGTCTGTAAAGGATTTGTGATAAAACACAGCTTCATCATGTTCTGAGTGCCTGTGCCATCACCTAAGTAATGTTCTTAGCATGAAGTAATAGTTGTGGCAAATATTCTGGATCTGGATCCCAGTGCTGATGCATGCTCATGATGTTTTGGCTGAGCAAAGACAAGGATTCAGCCAGATGGTTTTACTTGTAGCTGACTAGATGTACTCTGTAAGGACCGTGTTCTATGCTGCAGGAAGAAGAATAAAAGATACTCTTCGTCATACAGCATTGTGTTTCAGTTGTAATTCATCCCAGGTTCAGTTTCCAGGACCTTCTGCACATGCCTGTGTGCCCAATATCTCTTGCATGTTGTGCTGTCAGTATCAGGAGACTGTCCCATGGGTTTCCAAAGAAGCCTTTTCTGATTTCAGGTGCGCTACAGGTATTCTACAGGAGTCTTCTTAATAGCTATTAGGTGCCATGGATGACCAGGTTGAAGTCACAGAGACTGTTACAGTTGATGTATGAGAAGGGTGTACTTAGTTGGGACAAACCAAATGGGGAGTGGGAGGAAATTTACTCAGAAGTTCTAAAGATGTAGTGAGAAGGCAACTTCAAATGTTTTTTCCTTTTTCTTTTGCAGAAACAAATATCATTCTGTAATTACCTGTGGCGTGTTCTTTGGAGACATTCAAGACCAATCTGGACATGTTCCTATGTGATCTACTCTAGATGATCCTGCTCAGGCAGGGAGGGTGGACTTAGTGATCTTTTGAGGTCTATTCCAGCTCCTAATATTCTGTGATTCTGTGATTCTGTGTGTTGTAGGAATGGGTGGGGGTGTGGGTTCCACTGTGCGACTCCAAAACAGGCTACAGAATTTTTTTTTTTGCTTCTTTGCTCTGGACATTTTATCCAGTTCTTCTGCTGAGCTGGTAAATAGTGATCTGTGTATTGTTTTCCAGATCATGATAAAACAGTTCATCCTTGACCACAGGGCACTGCCTGAGGGAGGTGTAGCATCCACTGATTTGAGATTTACCACCTCCTGAGGTTAGGAAGAGCTGGAAAAGGAAGTTCAATACTAATATGGTATCAATACTAGTATATGCACAGTTCTGGGGTGATATGGAAGATGCATTGGCTTGGCTTGGGTCTAGGGGCTCCCCTGTGCACCAACAGGCTCTGTGACCTTTCTCCCCATCCTTGGCAGGGCTTTGGCTGCCTGTGCCCATGCCAGCTCTAGTCAGAGCTGTAATCTTGTTTGGCTGCTGTCAAACAACTTGTGTGAGAGCTGTGTGAGCCTTATCATGGGTCTTCCCTCTGAAGAAACCTGGGAGAGATCTTGGGAGCCACTTTTAATCTCAGGCACTTTGTCCTGAGCTACAGGACAAAGCAGTGTTGCAGGTATGCCTGGTGCCTGACCCAGTGACTTGAACCCATGGCTTGACCTCCGGCCTTGCCTTGGTGGACTTTACTGGCAACTGCTGGACTGAGGTCAACCCTGGTTAGAATCACTGGACCTGCTCTGCTTCCTTGCTTGTGTACTGTGGGCCTGCACTCTTGTTGGTGAGGGCACTGCTCTGCCCACCCTGCTGTCACCTTCAGACCCTTGCAGAGCAGCCCTCTTGTTGCTCTGACACCCTGTATTTGGTAAAGCAACCAGTGAGAAGTCCAGGGACTCCCAGCTTGTTATGATGTCATTGTACCACAATGCATTTTTTGAATGCATCAGAGAGGTTAAATGCTTGATTTGGGATACTAATCACATCATTTCTGTAAGCCAAGATCTTTTGGTACTATCAGTTTAGCTGTTTGAAGTTCAAGGCCTTTGAAAGACTACATAATAGATGTGGAGAGGCTTTTGAAGACAAGATAGGCTTTTCATACATACTATCACAACTTCAAAGTCCACTGGCTAGCACTAGTAGCAAATGATTTATTCCAAAGTAATTCCTCGTGTATTTTGGGAGGTTGTCTGTGCCCTTTGTGGGATTGTTTAAATCTGTTAGGTTTATGGAAAGCTAGTTAGCAGCAGTCCCCACCTTGGTGGATTAATGAACTACAGAGTGTATTTATACAGATCCAAACCACACAATAGGTACAGTGTCTCATATCACTCTGCACATGTATCACAGGTTTCTGCACTACAGGGTGTTTTCAGAAAGAACATCTGTAAGGTCTTTATTTCTAGTCTACTCAATGGCACTGTCAATACTTTGGAGATCTTGCAGTTTACCTGAGAGAAGGCTTTACCACACTTTGACCAAGCAATAGGAATGACTCCAGTCATTCTCCACATGTGCTGGGCTGAGCTTGTTTTATCGCAGCCTTTAGGAAAGTCTTTTCCAGATGCTCCTTTATTATCTGACCAAAGAGACTGAAACCAGAGACTGGAATAAAGCTCCTTACAGGTCACTGGAGAAGATACAGGGAGGCTGTGTGAGATGGGATTTTTCTGGCTGTAGTTCCTTTCCTTGCTTCCAAAGCCCATGTCCCATAATGCATCCCACTTTATTTCCAAAATTCAGATGCCAACACCACTGGGGCAATCTGTGGGTCCTTTTCCATTCAGGAAATGGAGCCGCTTGCTGGCCGGGGGTGACTGACTCCTCACTGCCAAGAGACTCTCTTGACTGCAAGGTGTTCCCACCACACTGACTAAATGTACTGCACCTACAGTAACAGGTCCTAACTTCTGAGATGAAGCCAGTAAGGAAGGAAGAGCACACCAGCCAAACCGACTCCAAACTTTCCAACATGTAAATATCCCAAACTGTGGGAAAAATTCATCCATGTTTCCTGAAATCTTCACAATCCCTTCTTTGTGTCCTCTTCCAGGGCTGGACAGGAACTACATGAGACAGCAATCAGCCTCTGTACTTAATTAGTGCAATTTCCCTGGAGTGGCCTGTTGCTTTTAGGCATAATCTGCTGTATATGACATACATATCAGAGATATTGAAATAAATGGTGGGGGGTGAGGAGTCTTCTGTTTCTGTACACTATCTCATCTATTCCCTTTTGGTCATGGAGGGATTGTCCTCTGCAGTTAAAACAGGAGTGGGCAGAAGTACTGGTGGGATCTCAAAGGCACAGCCTAGTAAAACTTGCTAAAATAACTACTCAGGGAAAGGCAGAGGATCTTCTCTGTCTCTGTAGTCCCTCCATGCAGCAGGAACTGGGTTAGTTGTTCTGGGTGAGTGCAACTAGAAGGTCCATGCTTGTGTCTACAAGGAGGATCTAAATACCAAGAACATGAACTTTAAACTCCCTTTGGAAGTGTAGAACTCACAATTCAAGAAGCAGTTAGAAGCACATCACTGTGGAAGAAGAAAATGTATTTATGTAGTGAGTACTGGTGTAATATTGCCAACAGAGTCATAGCAAGAGATCTAGGTGCTTGAAATACTTCCCAGTTCACCGAATCCATTTGTCTTACTGGATCTGCACTGCTTCAGACCCTCAGCTGTTCCCCTGGGCAGCAGAAATCAGCAGAGCACGAACATTCATGTTCCCTACCCAGTGCCTCCTTGCCCAAGTCTTGTTATATAGCTCTGTATATCAAAGGGCTTGGAGGTTTCCTTGTCTTTTCTCTGTTCCTCTTGAAAAAGTGGCATCTGCTGAAGATTGCCTCATGCCTGCAGTAGGTACACAGCTATGTTCTAACTTGCTTTCCGGCCGTCTCCCTCGTAGCCATTGGGACTGCTTAACAGTGGGGGCACCTGTGGGCCACTATTCCACGTGTCTTAAGAGAGAAACTATGAATTATTTTATTGTACCACACTCTGTATCCCATCTACAGGCCAAACACACTAGCCTTTGTCACCTTTGAATCTAGTAATCTTGGATCAAAGCAGCTCAGACTTATTCCTCTATAAATCAGGCCCACTCAGGCCATGCTCAGCAGAGCCTGGCTCATGCAGTTAGGCTGCAATTGGACATGGGGAGGAACACAGCAGCTCCTGACTCAAACGTGACTGTGTTCTACTGTGGTCTACATACCCACCTATTACTGTTGGCAATGGCTAATCCTACCGTGGATGGTATGGTATGAATTGCTCCACTACTTTTCTTACCTAGTTCCTTTTTTCCTAGCCACACTTCCAAAAGATGGATTCTTAATCTCCGATCCCACGTCTCAGTCACCACCATTTCTGTTTCAGGGAGTAACCTGCAGTTTACTTTTGAGTAAATTCAAGAGGAAGGTTAATCAAAACTTTAATTTAGAAATCATTAAAATATGAGTGATAGGTTGTGTTTTTCCCCTCCTGAGGATGAGGAAGTGTTAAAACTTTCAATACAGTAAAACCCCAGTAAAACAGGGGCTGCAGCTCTTTCACACTGAATGTTCTATCTTGATAGGCATTAGGATGGGTGGGCTTAAAGAGGTTTCTAAGTAGCAATTTAGAAGGAAAAGTATTAACCACTAGTTAATACTTTATTACAGTGCTAGAGGGCACTGTACTGTTGAAGGTACTGTTTATGGATCAAATATAATAGCTAGGAGCCTGACAGTTTAATGGCTTGAGATTCCTTTGCACATTTTGTTAGAGACATGTTAATCCTGACAGTGCTGTAACTCAAAATAACTCTGTTCATCCTGTCTCAGACACGCTGTGTTTAATTCTTTGTTGTCCTGACCCTGTGGGCTCCTATCTGCAGAGAATGTGCAAGAAAATGTAAACTGCTGCCATTCTGGACTGGAAAACATTCCTCGTGCACTTTGCACTAGCACAAATGACCCTGTGTTGTTCCAGCAATGTGAAGCCTGTGATGTCTGGAAGGCCATTAGCATCTGCTGGCGTAGGTACAACTGTGGGCAGTGTTGCTCCATGAAAACTGTCTCCTGTGCAGTTAGGTCAGCTTTACCGTTGATAGATAAGGATGAAATGTACTTCTAACTGCTGTCAGTTCAGGTAAACAGAACTTAAATCCCTTCTTACAGAATGCCACCAGTTGTCTTCAAACACTACCTCAAAGCTGGTGTCCATTTCTATGACTTTAAACAGTTCTCACCTGGTGCATTTCAGTGTTATGTGTTTCTCCAGGGAAATCACTTGGTTTATCTCCACTGCTGGACTTTTCATTTAAAAGTAAGAAATAGTGTCACTGTCCAAAAAATCATATCTTCTGTGCAAAGTTCTTATTTTTTCTTGTTTTGTTCACACTGTTTTTTCATAAAATGTTCTTCCATAAACAAAACATTCATATGTTTTTCTAAAATACAAGGATAGCCTTGGATTTGAATCAGAATTCAAAATTAAACATGAATTTTGCCCTTTTGAAAATCTGTTCTGGATTTTTCATTCTTGCTTCCATTTTTTACTATAAAGGGGAAGAAGGAAGCTGGAATTATTACCTGCTTTTGAAAAAATATTTGTAACTATTAAACTTCTTACAGGTATTTTGTTTCTTCTTAATTTTTTGACACACCCCCCCCCCGCCCTGCCAGTTACTTTAAGAGACGTGTCACTTAGACACGTCTCTTAAAGTAACTGGACTAGTTCTCTTTTTGAACTTCAGTCAATGTTTATAATGTAAGTTCTTCCTGTATATACAAAACATGAGGAAAACTAAGCTATTGCTGTTTCTGGCTGATTCCCTTACCCCAAGTATCAGCCCCAGGCTTTGATATCATGATGGCAAGCAAGCCCCAAATGATGAACAGTCTGTGTTTTTACACGAGCACCAATCAGAAATCCACATGATTAACAGATCCATTAAATCTACTGTCCAGAAGATCTGTTGCAGTTTGAGAAAGTGTCCTGGGAAAGTTCTTTCTATCATCAAATAGGATGTGGGTTTGTATTTGAGGTCATTACCCAAATGTAGTGAAGAGATGGAATGCAACTGGTGGTCAGGGAGGCTCCAAGCTTGGAGTATAGGCACCAACAGCATAGATGCTGCTATAAAAATGGCAGTAAATTTTATTGCAATTTTCTTTTTTTCTTCTCCAAATTCTAGAAATTAGCTCTACAGAAGGAAGATCACACCGGACACCTGAGCACTCTTCAGTGGACTTTCCTACCCTGCAGAACATGGCTTCTTTCTCCATCTTACATAGCTGTGTCTGCAAATCCCATCTTGCATGTTCCCAGGTGCCTGCTTCCAGTGCAATTTCTGCTTGGCAGTGAACTGCTATTTTTCCTGTTTCCTCTCTCATCTCCCAGCTCATGTTCTGAGCAGCTGTGAGGTGGGCTGACCCTTCTCAGAAAAAAAAATCTAGCTGTTGGACTGTCCTAGGAAGAGAACTAGGTATCCCTGCTGCTCTGCATCCCTTTTTACTTCCTTCCTTTTCCCTTCTCATCTCAGCTTCCATTTCCACTCACACGCTGCTACCTTATAAACTATAGTTCTCTCTCACGTAAAGCTCTCCTCCCCCTCTAGTAGTTTAGTGGATTGAAGGCATCAGAATCATGCAGCAAATTATTCCAAGTCCTAAAAATTCTTTCTAGAAGTGGTTGGGAATTTCTGACATATTGGGATTTTCTGGGGAGATATTTTACGAGTCTGCTGGGTTTGATTAAAATTTCAGCTCATGGTAGGGAAGTGAGAAAGACTCCAGCACCTTCTGACTGCCACCTGGGAGGTAGAAAAGGAACTTGAAGCTGGATTTACAGAATTTCAGAAGTTTCTTCCAGGTTGTATCCGCCTCCCTCTCTAAAAGACGAGTAATTTCAGAGGCATCCACATACTAGAAAATGTTTTCCTTGCAAGCTGTTGCACATCTGTGATTAGTTTATAAGGGATTAATTTTGATCTTAGCTCCTTATCCTCCAGTACACTGAAGTATCTGAGTTGGGTTTTTCTTGTTTGTTTTGTGACAGTGCCAGTGACTAAAATCTTTACCCACAAAAATCCTTCTTGCAGAAGATCTCATCGTTCTGTACAGCAGTGGATAACACGGTCTCGGGTGCTGCAAGGTCTTGCAAAGCTGCAGAACTACTGAACTAAGGCAACAGTTTCCTGCTCATAAGAAATCCTCAGGTAACATTGACTGCAAATGTTCCTCCTGAGCAGAGATTCCTACTTTTCTGGCTTTTTTGGTACCCATATGGAAGAGTTATGTGCTCCTGGGCGCTGTTTCTGGTCTACACTTCACCCTTTTTTCACGATGTAGATGAAACGTGGGATGGTGGCCAGCACACAGGGAAGCAGCTAATGGCAGAAAGCAGGGAAATAGCCAATTAAAGGATCAAAGTCAGGGAAATTAAACCTTGAGAGGAAAGGGCAGAAATAGGGTGGGGTTGGGAAGATCAGGGTAATAGCGGCCCTCAGGGGAGACACCAGCATAGGAAACAGCACTAGAATCAAAGCAGCAGAGGGCAAAATAAAAGTCCCTTGCAGGGATTATCTAACAAGGGAGAGATGCAGCACAGGAAGAGAGAAGCAGTGTAACACATACACTGATTTTGGAAGCTGTTAACTACTGTGCTCTCAGTGGGGCCTACGTGTAGGCAGGGCCATGCAAGCAGACCTGCTATGGCTCTGAATTCACTGGCAGGGAGTGCTGTTCTTTGCTTCTCAGAAGCCTCCTGGCACCACCGTGCTGCCTTTCCCCCCGCTGCCAGTGCCTGGGCCACTCCTTTCCCTAGTTCCTCAAAAAGCCCCTATCATCTGACCTTCAGTCCCTAAGGAATCTTACTAATATCCTTACTGATACACCCCTGCTTCTGAGAGCTAGATCTCTGCTTTTATTGCCGTGACTCTAGGCAGTTTGCAACCTAAACCAGGCATTTTTAATCTGGTGCAGCACTGCAGTGAGAGTAGTCATACTTCAGAGTAGGGAGATTCTACACTTACTCTGCTTCAGTCAACGTGACGTGACTTGAACAACACTGAAATAACACATTAATAGAATCACAGAATCACTTGGGTTGGAAGAGACCTTTAAGATCAACAAGTCCAACCACAGCCTAACCCTGCCTAGTCCACCTCTAGATCATGTCCCACCTAGCCAGATTTTGCCAAGAGAGAAAGGGCACCTGTGGATCTATCCATGCTGTTAACTGCTTTGAGGGGAGACTTGAGCAAATATCACAGGTCTCTTGAANTAGCCTTTCAGAAAATAAATTCTTCCTGATGTCTCACCTAATCCTCTCTGGTGCAGTTTGTAACCATTTCCTCTCATCTTATTGCTTGTTACCTGAGCGAAGAGACCAACCTCCACCTCTCTACACCTTCCTGGCAGGTATTGCTAGAGAGCGATAAGGTCTCCCCTCAGTATCCTTCTCTCAAGACTAAAAAGCCCCATCTCCCTCAGCCTCTCCCCATAGGGCTTGTGTTCCAGACCCTTCACCAGTTTCATTGCCCTTCTCTGGACACACTCCAGCAACTCAATGTCCGTCTTGGCATCTCAACATCTTTGTAGTGAGGAGCCCAAAACTGCACACAGTAAATACCATTGATTAAATAAGTGTCCTTCCTGCTAGGACTTTACTGATCCCTTTTTGTTTTGAGTGATGAGCTCATATTGGGCATAGACTAAAATAACCCAAGAGGCACTTTTGTTGTAAAGGGTTTTTTGGTATGGTTTTTTTTTTTTATGGAAATTGAGATGTTTACAAAACAGGGAAAATTCTGAAATGTTTGTTTGGGTTGATTTTTCCTCCCTCATCCTTTCAAATTGCAATATGCAAAGCAAAGTAATTTTTCTTGTATGCCACACTGTTTCATTAAGGCACTAACAGAAGACACTTGATCTAGAAATTAAGATAAGTTGCTTCAATCAGTACTAAGTAGCAGGTGCCCTTAGTGATTAAATGTAATAGAGTATTTCCATTATTCTATTAAGCTTTATGTCAGCAGTTGTCATAGTTCCTCTCATATCCTGAAATACTGTGAAAACATGTTCAGAACAACATTTGAGAATCTTGGAATGAATCTGTTCTGGAAGGGAGGAATGTAAGGATTTTCACTTCATAGAAAAATTAAAAAATTTGTGTTTGGTCTACAGGAGATTAAAACTCAGGAAATGAAATATATTTTTTCCTGTGAAGGATAAAGTATTAGGTTTGAAAATACAATATTTTGCTGGCACAATCCAGGCACTATTCTGCTTCTTTATTTACTATATTGTTTGTGAAGAGCACAAAAGGTCCTTTCTGCTGAGTAGTGTGCCCTTTGATGCTTCTCACATTTATTGAGGGTGTTGAGGAAAAAAAACCTAAACACCCTAAATCCATTATGTAGCATGCCAATTTATTGTGGCAGCAGATACAGAAAGAGAAAAGCAATGGAAAAAAAATACTTGAATGATGATTAGTTCAGTAGCCTGAGCTTTTATCTTCCATTTAAATTTAAATATGCACTGCAACATGAGGTAAATAGGCCAAATGAGTCTATGGATAGTCTTGGTAACATACAGTTCAAGATGCTCATAGCATCCACACCTTGCAGGTGTCTATGGTCTGGTTTCTCATGGTCAGCTACTGGGAGTGACTAGTTTCTATCAAACACAATCCTGCATAAAGCACTTTTGTGGGATAAAATAAAACTGCAAAATCCAATAAACCTGTAAGCAAATACCCTGAGATGGGTTATTGAGGCAGTGGCAAGGGGGCTTGTGCTTGGTGCATTGAGCACTCTCAGTCCTCTCATTCACATCACGTCTGCATTTTGGTTTGACAATATCTTTTCTGGGTGTATATTACATTACAGAATTTGACAACTGTAGAATTCCAAGTCTGACAATCTTGTAAGTTAATAAAGGACTTTTTTTTTCCTCAAAGTAACCAGGAGGGAGGCACAGACAATGACTTATCTACTTAATTGAAATCTGAGGAGTTAAGTTCTGTTTTCATTTCTGTCAGCACAATCCCAGGGCAGTCAATCATATGGAACCAAGTGTGCAATTTAATCCTAAATTGTTTGTTATATTCAAGATGCCTGGTTCCACGCTGGGTGGGATCCTACCAATCCAAACTGAAATAATTTAAATTCTTTCTCAGTCAAGCTTTCACTGATTTTAACAAAACCACATATTTTTCCTGACAAACAGTGCAAGACAGATGAGGAAGCAATTGTATAGGAAACAGGGGTGAGGTATGTACCCCCTCCCACAGCCTAGCATCTTGAAAGTGGGAGGGAAGCCTTGTGATAAGACATGGAACCCTTTCTGATTCATCTGCTACCAAAATAGTAATGTGAGTCTGTTAATTTAGATAAATAACTAAGGGTCTGGTTCTACTTTGGCTTACATCAACTGTTTGTTATACTAATGTGTAACATAAATGTTGCCAATTCTGAGATAACAGCTCTAGTTCAGTGTCCATCCTGGCAGCATTACTGCTCTGAAATACACGGTATTTCCCCAGAAACATTAGAGAAACCCACAGGCTGTGGTCAGGAAAAATCCAAACCTTTGAAAAGATTTCTCAAATCTCCATCTGGGCCCACGCTGACTGAGATCAAATAGATATACTAGTGGGATCCTGGCTGCTGTTCCACATATTATTAAAACAAACAAACAAACAAACAAACAAAAAACAGGCAAATTCAGTGGTCATCTGACAGCAGGAAGAAGCCCAGCTCTTTCCATACTGCCTGGCAACCCATCTGAGGATGCTGTCCCATGTGCTGTCAGGCAAAGCCTGACTTCCCTGCAGTACTGAGAAGTTCTCAGGATATGTTCTGCCTTCATCAAGCATCAGCATTCATCTTCAGCACTGATGTGTGATTTCTTCAGGTTGCAGTGAAAAAAACTCCATAAGCAAACCAAATGTAAACCTAACCTTCCTGAGTCTGCTCAGAGCTTCGTGGATATAGGAGCCTCTCGGGCCACAAAGCAGGGAATGACACTCAAGGCAGGTTTCTCGTGTTCTCAGGAGGTAGCATTCGTGGGGGACCATTTTACTACTGAAAGCCTAGACTTAAAACACAGGTATACTTCTAGGCTGAGTGCAGGATGATGAAGACCAGGTGTTTGGAAAAAGGAAAAAATCACCTGAGGTCAGTAGGGACCTCTAGAGGTCTTCCAGGACAGCGCCGCACCCCAGTCAAAGCTGGGTCAGCTTTGATTAGGTTACTCAGGGCTTTGTCCTTTGGGAAGGACATTTCTGTATTCAAAACAAACCAATATTTACCATTGTCCTCTCATCCACAAGTAGAGCATAGAGTTTGCTAAAAAAAAAAATTGGTCACTTCTTAACGAAATCCAGACTTCACTCCTTAGGGAGCGGCCATGCTGAGCATGTTCTCAGTGTTCCCTGGCTTCTGCCTTCCCTCCAGAGGTCTTCCATGTATGAGAGCAGTTCCAGCACATAACTTCATTCTTCCAAGCCCCAAAGCTATACACTAGTTTCCCATGAAGAGCTTAGCTTCCACATGCTTTCCTTCTCATGTTAATAAGAAAGGAAAGGCGCCAAGTACTTGGGAAAGCTTGTCCCAAACCACAGTCGCACGTAGGAAGTCTCCTTTTGGCCTCACTTGATAGTGTTTTGTTTCCATCTAGTCTCCACACATAATCTGATGATAGTGTCCTTCAGTGGGGAAAGCATAAATGCTCTGTGTCAAGATGATAATCCCAGTTTACCTTGCACATAGTACTAGAGGTGTTTATCCCTCTAGTTATCTCCTAGAATCCTGGTAAGTCTCTCTCCCATTTGTCTCTAATGTACTAATGAGTGTGATCTTTAGAAAATATCATTATAACCAACATGGCTGGAGATGCTGATGAAGTTCATGATGCTGCTATAGCAAGTGATATCCAAACACAGTCTACTCAGGTATTTTTTAGCTAAATAAGACAAAGGAAAGACAAGAGGAAAAGAGAACAGGGAAGTAACTTGCACAGTATTGTTCAAATCAGGAGCAGACCCAAGATCCAGGGATTTTAGATCTATTTGATCACCTGCACCACAATTTCTGTATATATGCTGTGATTGTTGTCCACATGCCTGGTTTGCTAGTTCAGGACAAAAAATGCCTTTTCTATTGCTTTAATCCTTTGTTCTTTGTCAGTGTCCCAAAGTCACCCAGGTCTTCCTAACAGCTACCAAATCCAATGTCACATAATTCTCCTACCAAGGATACAGGAGTTGTATACATTAATCTTAATCCCTGCTCTTACAGGCATTTCCAGAACATAGGTCCTATGCATACCAAGCTTTATCTCTTTTATGAGTCCTTTTGTTTGCCTCCCTAGATTTCAGGGTAAGGATTCAGTGCCATTTTGTCCACTGGATTCAGGAGAAGCTGATTCTGAAAATGTGTGCAGTCTTTGGCCCCCGTTGCCTGTAGAAGAATGAATTATCTTCCTGGTTCTGCAAGAACATTTTTCTTCCATATTCTTTTATATTCTGCCAAAATTTCCTCAAGAAAAGATAAATATTCCTGGCACAATGTGATTAATCCCAGGAGTTCTTGCTAAGAGTGTTCTCCAGATATCTTTCTATTTCCCCTGCAAAGTCACTCAGGAATAAATGCAGCCTACATTGAGCCACTGAATTATTGCCCACAAAACCACAGGGAAGGGGAGCTGGAGCACTGGTGCTGTATGTTTATTCTGAGACGTGGGTTTGGATTCTGGAGGACCTGGAGGTGGACCCTGGCTGGAGAAAGCACGTCTCATGAATGTCATTCTGCTGCTGCTGCCACATCCAAACAAGGTAGGAAAACAAAAGCAAGCAGGAGCCCAGGCTGGCCTTGATATGCTGAGTGGGGCTTTCGGAAGGAAAGGAAAGGAGAAGATGAGGTGATGGGATTGTTTCAACAGCTGCAGTGAATCAGCAGCTCTCTTCCCCTGCCCTTCCCTTGCTGCACAGCAGCTCTCCCCATGCCAAGTAAAACAAAGTAATCCCCCAAAAGTGCAATCTGCCACGGTGCAGCCGAGTCACACTACAGGACAGAATCAGCCCACAAACGAGAGAAAGGAAAGTGATGTTTTCAGATGAGATATGAAGCTGATGTGACAGTGAATTTCTTAACAGGAACTGCAAAGAATATTTGTACTATCAGCAAAAGAAAACAGAAGAAAAAAATAGAAAAGGAAACAGAAAATGGAAAGGGACAAATTTAACTTTGCTGTAAGCTGAGCCAACTGAGCTTATTGCAGCAAAATTCCTTTCAGTTGCAGCAAGATGAGATGTGCTCCTGCTGCCATCCATAACTTTGTGGCCCCTGCTTCAGCCCGTTATCCCAATCAGCTAACAAGCTGCTGCCAGTGTAAGTAGCAGCTCCTTTGTCTTGAGTCAGTAGAGCTCTCTGGGAACATATAACCTTTGGAGCCATACTCAAGACACATCTGAAAGGTTTGGCAGCATGTAAAAATCAGACAGATTTGAGAGGGAGCTGGAGGGCTGCTGTCCTATGTGGATCAAAGTAGTGTTCTGAGGAGAACCCCAGATATGAGGAGCCATAGGAAATCAGTACAAGAAACTGGTGAGTGACTGTTTCTAATACTCAATATTTGGTAGCACTCAGCTTATTGCCACAAGGCATCTCATTTTCACCCTGCCCCCCCTCCCCTTCCCAGGCACTCAGCTCAGCTTTTTGTGCTGGCTGCTGCACAGTCTGTTAGGCCGGTGCCCACTTAAGGATAGTTATTGCAGGGAGCGTGGTGAGAGTCTTTGTAATTGCTCAGCTGATGGTGTAATGGTCTCTCTGAGGATTCAGCCCAGCAACAGTAATGATACAGCTGGCCTGTCTTGCCTGATGGGATCATTTCCACTTTATTATAACTGTGATTTTTAGCTCAATAATTCCGGAGTATTTTTAGACCCTTTGAGATGAAAAAAAAAATGTGCTGAATTTGCAATGTTGAGGTGGGTTTTGTTGTTGTTGTTGGTTTGGTCCCTCTTGGATGTGGCCAGGAGAAAAATAAATCTCCAAATAGTCAGGCAGGGATTCCCCCAGTTCAGTTTTCTTCCTGCACCCTTTCAGAAGAGAACTGAACTCAAAACAAGCTGCTGAAAGTTGTCAGTGAAAGTGGTCAGTATATTTCTTGGGCTGCACTAGGAGCCCAGACACAAAATAAGGGGAAGAGAACTGTTGGCAGAGACCACCTTCCATTCTGCCATCTCATGGAAAGTATCTCCCACAGAGAGGTGAGGGTTGAACTTCACTTGTCCCCTTAAAACCAGACCATACGAATATGTGACCAGAACACTGTAGGAAACAGCATAGTCCTAATTGTTGCCACCAGCAGCCACCTTTTTCAACCTCCAATTGCTACAACAACCTCAATAACCCCGTGCTTCCTCCAGGTCCTGTGTCTCCCATGAGTACCAAAAAGATAAAACAAATGGTTGCCCCTTGGCAGCTCCCAGAAGATACTTCCTCCTTCTTTTGGCACATGATGAAGCCCCGCAGCTCAGATGTGTTTCTCTTGTGCCTTTTTGACACGGGATAAAACTGTGCCTTGCTGCATCTGGGGGAGGGGAACACAGCTGTGAAAGCTACTTCTCCTTTGTCATGTGTAGATCAGCAAGGGATACCTTGTCAATTGTCATTTCTGTGTATGTCTGCTTCATGTTCTGGTATTAAAGCCCAAGGCCTCGGGCATCTATTGGATTTTGTTTAAATGCTTTATTGGATTTTATGAACCTCATATACACCAGACAGACCATAGGAGACATGTCCTGGTGATATCCACAATAACCAATTAAATTCCCAGCCATATTTTAACTCCATCAACTATGGAGACACAACCCTCTTCTTTATAGGGTGAACAGAGATCTCATTAACTACATTTAATTGAGAGTGGCAGCTAGTGGATTTTATACATTAGGGAGCACTTCTGTAGACATCGCATCTTTCAAATGCATACGCTGAAAAATTATAATGAATCCCATGATCGATACAGAATCATCTTTCTTGTTTCCAGTGTTGCTTCAATTCCAAGGTTACTTGAATAGATGAGCTTCAGTTAATAAAATTCACATTTTTCTTCCCCCAATAGTATTTTTTACAGACCAACTTCTATTTTTCATTTTCTCTTTCTTTTGGCATCAGCTTTATCAAGTGGTCCTTCCAAATAACCTAAAAAATTGGGGTTGTCGCCTTGGTGCTTTTTGAGACTTTCAAAGGCCTCAGAAGCTCCAGGGAAGTGGTTGAGTCCCCATCTCTTGAGGTGTTTAACAGACAGGTAGATGCAGTGCTTGAGGACATGGTCTAAGGGTAGACTTGGTGGCGGTAGGTTAATGGTTGGACTGGATGATCTTAGGGGTCATTTCCAGCCTTAAAAAATTCTGTGATTCTATGATTCTATGATTCTATGATTCTATGATTCTAAGCTGCAGAAAGTACTCTCTCTATGTGCATTGAAGTGTATTTCTCTTTTAGAAAGGAAATCAAGTGAATGGTTAGGTGTTTCTCACACCGTGAGGCTCGCAGGAAGCCGGAGGTTAAGCTGCAAAGTGAGCTCTGAGGCCCCAGGACTCAGAGCATTAATATTAAACCATCTTTCCTCTGTAGTTCATTAGAGATCCCAGGGACAGTGTGTGAGTTCCTTCATGTCATCGAGTGAGAGAACCCACCAAGAATGTCATTTGAGGTCAGCCATCCGCTGAACATCATGAAAAGGTAGTGGGAAGAGCAGCCATATGGCATGGGTGCTTATATGCATACACACACCCACGTACACATACAGATACGCATTCCATTCCATGCTGTGCCTGAGTCACAGTAATTCCTCACATCACCTTATTTTGAAAACTCTATGAATGGGAAGGTATATGAGAAGACAGTGTGTTAGAGAATATTTAAGATGGAGACAGCTTTTCTTCAAGGAACTGTGCTAACTCAGTTAATTCTACAGGATTCAATCACTGTTTCGGTCATTGGGTGCATAGTCTTTAGAGAATCATATTCATCACTGTAGGTCAGCTTCATTATGTGGATTACCTCTTCTTATGGATTTTAATTCCCTTTAGAGCAGGATAGCTTTATAAAGGTAGTTACATACTTCCTTCAGGACTTTCTAAGTCCTGTTCTGATGTTCAGAGCTTTGAAAACATCTGCTTTCTGACTGAAATGCTTCAGGCTTGGTCTCTGAAGTTTAATTGTTTTGGAAAGCTTGAAGAAATTCTTTTCTTCTGTTTGTGTTTTTGGGTCAGGAGAAAATGAATGACTGCCTGAGAGCCTATCAATAGTAATAACAATATCCCACTGAGAATGTGCAGGTAGCAAATTCCCCCTAGCAGGGGAAGAGAGCCAAGCTGTCCCTTCTGCCTCTTTTCCTGGTCGTCTGTGTCCTCGAGGTCTTGCCACCTCAGAGCAGTGACAGGAGGTGCAGCTTGTGCTTTCAAAGAGCTGGATCCAGGGCAGCTGCCTGGCAGGAGAGAGGTGTGAGGCAGCTGCCAGGCTTTCATGCCATCAGCTCAGTGGCTAATTGTTTGCATAGCTCTGCTTTTCCCAGTGATCTTCCCCTGTGCCCTGTGTTCCTCATGTGGTTTCCATTAAGGTCAGGGTGGGGGAAGGGAAGCATGAGAATTATTGCAGCATTTACTCTCACTTATCATGCCAAAGCTTGGAGTGCTCTGTGGTATAGGGGCTGCAGGGAGCTGCAAGCAGTGCACAAAGACAGTGTGGAAAGAGGGTTGCAACTGCACTGATTGAAAGGCAGAAATCTCCCTCTCCTATCCCTTCACAAGACCCTAACCATCTCCTTTTCTTTCTGCAAGCCACACGGTAAGGAGCACAAAGTTGACTCAGAAGCGTGTGAGAACTAGATCCTCCATCCAGCTACAAAGGACATGACAGTTTGAACCAAGTGATAATCCATGCAATACAGCTGCCATTTCCAGGTGGGAGAGATCAAATCTGCCAGCAGAACCTGTGTAAGCTGACATACACAAAGGGCAAGGGGCCGATGTCCCTCAGTATCTCCTTATCTGTGTGCACTTTCTGGCTGGCCTAAAGACCTGACTGCTCGGTGGGTCTATTCCCAAGAGACTTCTGGTGCCTTCTTTGGCATAAAGTTAACAAGGTCTTCCAACCCAGCACGTGTAAAGTTACTTTCAGGTAGTCCAAGCAGTTTTTATTTCCCCTCCTCTTCTCCTTTCTGTAGGTGGGTGTTCCTTGCCTTTAGCACCAGTGGTACGGGGAGCTGGCAAAGCAAGCAGAAGTCCTGCACATGCACCTGATCAACCACTGCCTTTTACTGGAGATGCTATGATTGCTGGAGCTGGGAGGAGAGTCCTCTCCTAGGATGGGGTCTAATGATCCTTTTCTTGTATGTGGCTCCAAAGTGTGCACCTCTCCTCATGTTCTGAATGCTCCTTTCCAGATCAGAAGGGACACTGGATATAGGTCAGAGACCCCAAGCAGCTTGATACAGACAGATGTTAAGAATACAAAAGCTTGAAAGGGAGATGGGTACATCCTGACAGCCCCTGGCTTAGTTTACCCAGACAAACTCCCTGTTCTCGTCATGTTTAGTCTTTCCTTTGATGGATGAAAGGGCAGCACCACATGTATGGAGTAATTTTCTTTCTGTTACATAGATAGGTTTGTGTTGGAGGTTCAACGACTTGCAGGGGGAAAAAAAAAAGATGCTCAGAACAACGATGGTAACAAGAAGGAAAAGGCAGATCAAGTGAAACCTCTCCCCTTTGACAGAGACATCTGAAGCAGTGGTCCTGTGCTGCCTGGTGTATATTGCAAACCTCTGTTATACAGGGACTGTTCCTGTTCAGAAGGCTTTGTGTCTACCTTCAGCTTTCTTGGAGGATGATTTATTCTGGTGCTGTTTGTAAACTGTCTCTGCATACCCCAAGAAGAAGAGAGAAGGAAAATCAAGGAGTGGAAAGCAGAAAATTCAACTTCTAGTATCTGCACAGCCTAGAAACGAATCGTGAGGCAGGCACAGCCCCAGCAGTAACCTACATACTGACTGTTTTGTGTCATGAACTGCACTTTGTGCTATCCCAACATTTTCTTTGGAGGATGAACTGCTATGCATGTCCTTACATGCTAAAGCTAGAGCAGTGCAGTGCTTTTTGTAGGAAGGTTAACCTAGAAGCTATTCACAAAAATGGCAGCATGCCCAGAGCAAATTGGTGCTCCCAGTCTGGAGAGCCTCCGGGATGGACCACGTCAGTGTATGTTATGTGGCGGTTGCATGTCAGGGTATGGGTCCAGGTGGGGTCTCAAGCAGGTACATCAGTGACATGACATTGTACCTGTAGGTGCCAAAGCCAGCTAGAAGCTGAAGCTGAGTGTTTTCAGCCTGTTTGTGGTGTTGTTTTCCCATCAGACTGATTTAATATTTCATTTTTTCAGAAGAACTATGACCTTCAGTGCTGTGGCCCTCACATGCCGTGTTATGCTTGCTGAAAATGAGTGTCTGTGTGTGTGTGGAAAGTGACCTGCTGTAAACAGCTCTAGCTATAGAGGGGAACAAGTGGGTCTCTACAGGGAGAAGGGACAGTGCAGAGTATTGGACAGGTAGAAACCAGGATTCACAGGTCCCAGTCTCAGATCTGTTTGTGTGAAATAACTTGGTTGTTTGGTTTTCTGTTTTGGTTTTTTTGGGTTTTTTTTTCAAATGAAGATGCCTACATGTTTCTGTAATAACTTGAGCACATCAGTAATACAACATAAAACCTAAAACTGCTAAAAACGTACAGTTTCACGAAAATCTCTTTTTAGTTAACACGACAGTTCTGAAAAGTCATCTAATGAAACAAACCAATAGCCACATTGGACTAGTGACAACTGGTTTCCTATGATTCAAGATTGACAGGGTTCTCTGGTATGTGAAAAGATGTAAGTAGCTTTCAAAGATTTTCTCACAGTGGGAGCATTTATAACAATATTGTCTCTCATGGAGTCTCTGGTATCTGCTAAGTCCCAAGTCACTACAGCTTTATTTCAGCACAGGATGGGTGCAGTTCACAGGGTTTCTCTCCTATACCCAAACACTGATTTTATTTTTTTTCTGAACTTGTACAAGCTGCGTAATTTAGGGCCAAAAACACCCCATCAGGTTGGTTTAAACTGGCCAGTAAAATCAAACTTCTGTTTGGATGGTAGAGACAAAAGGAGAACTGGGTTTTTATGCCTTGTTTCCTTAGTAAATGAGGCTAAAACCAACTTTGAATGAAAAATTCCAACCACCTCTAGTCACTATTTGGCATACCATCAAAAGTTGCTTCCTTGCTGTAGAGAAAGAGGCCTTCGTGGCTTCATGAAGCTTAAAGAACAGGCTGCATCCTCTACTGGTACATAAGCCATATTGTCTCAGACTTCTGTTTGTCAGGGTCACCAACAGCAGGATGAAAAGGTAATGTGATTTTCTGGGAATATTTTTGAGTCTGTATTAATGTGCTGGGGTGGAAGTGGGAGGGGATGGAGGGGGCAGTTTTATTGATTTTTAATTTTCCTGCACACAGCAAGAACACGTGTCATTTGTTAGCAAGTCAGTAAATGTAGGCTGGCAGTTCTGACATTTCCAGGAAGGTTAGGAATGAAACCCAAACTAATCACAGTTTGTAGGGAGGATGTGATGGTGGTTTGTCATGGACTGGCCCTTTCAGCATGATGTTCTGCAGTGACTCCAGACTCCAGCAGCAAGCCTAGCAGCTGTCTCACACATGATGCATTTTCCTCCAGTATTTCCTGATGAAGATTTGCTTGGTAAAGGAGAATCTCAGAGAGAAGATGTTTGCTTGCAGGTCCAAGCTTTCGTAGCAAGATGCTCTCTGCATACCACAGTTCACAGCAAGCCAAGTGAGCTAACCCTAATGGTATCCCAGTCTTTTTCCAGTAACCACTTGATACATATATGGAATCATTTTGCCATTCACCAGAGTTTCTTGTATGTGATCTTCCTGCAAGTGGAAGCAGACTTAGTGAATTTGAAGGGACAGTCTAGCTTTATCCCAACACCAGACTCTCTGACTACACAGTGATTCAGCCAAGAGAGCCCCTGGTGCAGAAGAGTCTGTTCTGGAGAGGGTGTTGCAGCCTCTTCCCAGTACAGTACCAGACTGCAGGCTGCTGGGGGGGAGCTGTAATAGGGATGGAAAGTCACTGGCTTGCTGAAAATTGATTTCGTGCTGATGAAGTACCATTTATAGATGTTGGGCAGGCCTGAAGGGATCCTACAACGTACTCCTACTTCAGAAGAATAAAAAGGCTTTTGATTTAGTGTTAGTCCATTGATTTCTGAGGGCAACTCTCTGGTTGTTCCTCAACACATCTTTTACCTTTCATAGGTGCTGGAATTTTCAAGCACCAAACCTTTCCATTAATTTAGAGAGGAACATTAGACCATATAGAACTGTATAGCTATTTTTTCCCAAGCACATGTAAGGCAAATTTCTCACATCCCAACCTCCACCACTCCATGCTGCATGGGATTTTGAGTGAATCTTGCTGGATACTGAAAGTTGGATCCGCTTCTCTGGGTCACTCAAAGTTTGTGAGATTGACAGTAAGATTTAATGACAGGATTTTTAACCTGATCTTTCTGTTTTCTAGAATCAGGAAATCTATCCTTGTTTTTTTCTTAAAGGGACTCCTCCCCATCTTTTTTAGTCAGTAGGACTCAGACTCCTGTTATCCTCAGAAAGGTTCACTCTTCTCTTCCTGCCTTTTAGAGCAATGCACTCTCACTGCAATTCTAAATGCAATTTATCCAAGTTATAGTTTTGATTGTCCTTGTGAAAGGTTCCTGTGTTATGAGCTTGCTTTGCAAAGAAACGGTCTGGGTTAAAGGAAAAATTTCTTAGAGCATCTATAGCCAAGGAGAATGAAAAGAATTTGGATGGAGATAGAAGCTGTTTTTCTAAAGCTTTCCCAAAAACATTTCAAGCCACTCAAATGCCCCTTTAATCTGTCAGTCCTGGAGAAATTCAGTAGTTTTGTGCAACAAGCTGCCTGATAAGTTATTCAAACCAAGGGACACTGTGCCTGTGCTTCAGAGACACTCGTGTTGGCTCTCTCCTCTCTTGTTACAGCTGCATACAGGCTGAAGCAGTCTGTGTATTCACCAGTCATCAGAAACAGAAGTTTGAAGCCTCCTGTCACCAAACCCAAGATGTAGTGAAATGTTCAGAAGCCAGGGAGGCAGTGGAAGTGTGAAATAGCATTTCACCTCTCGAGCTTTGGGATTAGGTTTTGACAAGGTTGTGTCAAGAGAGTTTGTTTTTCTGATCCTCTCAGAATGTCCTGCAGGTACAGACTCCCACACAGACTTACTCAGACTGTTTTGCTGCAGTCAGTTCCTTTTACTCCACTAAAGTTTGGGACTGGAACAGGGACAAGAAAGTTCAGGACTGAATCATGAACAAGATGAGACAGGACTGGAATAGCCAAAACAGGGTCAGCCTGTGTGCATCCCTGGAGCTGAGGTGCTGGGAGCTGTAGTGGAAGCTGTAAGAACCTGAAATGCCTGAGCTGAGCTGCAGAACAGAACCAGGCGTGATGGGTCTCCGATTCAGCTGGGTGCCATGCTGAAACCATCCTTCCATTCCATTCATTGGCAGCAACATGAGGTCTTTAATGAGAGTCCAGGGCAGCTCAGCTCCTGGATGGACTTAGAGCAGATGCTGGAGCAACTCTGCATGCAGTGTACTGTATTCTGACCCAACAGACAAAGCTATTTTGCTGATTGATGCTAATTTAAAATCTTGGCCATCTAGGTGCCCCATGGGCAATGGCTTGCAGGGCTCACAGCCTTTCACACAGCCTGTGCAGCTGCCAGCACCTTTCCCAGCTCCCTGCGGCTTCCTCTGAGCCTCCTTCAGTAGCAGCTCTACGGTGGGCACCACAGGCAATCTCATTGCTCCTCCACTGCAGCTCCCATGAGAATGAGTATTCTTCTAAAGGCTCCTCCTTCAGAAGAGGCTTCTCTGCAGTTGCCCTCAGCACTTGCAAAGTCTCCTCTCTGCGTGTGTGCTCACAGGACTTCCTTTTCCTTAATTTCCTTTATTTGGGGGAACAGCTGGACAACTCCAGCTGTTTCCCTCCACAAGCAGTTTTGGAAATGAGGTGATAACCTCAGCCCTTTCTGAGCCTTGAGGTCAGCTGTGGGGAGGGTTGCAGATTAAATTAACAGTCTACAAAATATTTGAGGTTAAGGGCAGAGAGGTTGAGAGCCAGTGGAATTTTCCATCTCGCCTGGGCTGTATCCTTTTCACCCTGCACTGCTTGTCAAGCCTCAAGGGCGCACAGCTTGCCTACTTTTTTCCAATTATTTTAATCCTTTGGTAGTGTTAAAACGGGAAGCCTTCTAATTAAATCTGGAGCCTTGCACATGAATTATCCCTTAAGGGCCAGCAGGATGCACTGCCAGAGGAGCAGCATATTTGGGGAGGGGGGAAGGAGGTTACCGAAAGATGATTTTACTCAAGTACAACCCCTCTGGACTTCTCTCAGAGCACTGGTGCTGTGGGAAGGATTTGCAGGGCTACTTGCAGTAGAGGAAATGAGGGTTAAAGGAGGTTTCTTTCCCTGTTTCATAGCCATGGAAACGGCCAAGGTGTGTCTACACTTAGAAAACACAAAGAGCTGTCAACAGCCCATACTAAAACACTGGGCCTTCTGCTTCCACTTGTGTCCAGTGCAAAGAGATGCTGATGTAAGTGAGGTTCAGAGAAAACCATAAAGATGAAATAAGTAGTTTTGGAAGACACCCTTTGTGTATCTAAGAGATCACCAAAAAATTGATGAAGAAAGTGATTTACTCTGTGTTTTGTTGTCTCTGGCAGCTGTCACGAATGTAGTTCACCTTCTAGAGATGTAAGGAGAGATCGCATCATCATTCAGGTGATATCCTGCAGCTCTTCAACATACACTGTCATTTCTGGACCAGCATGAGACCCAGAAGTTGTTTCGTGGGATGTAATGTTCTCCCTCCTCTTAAGACCATGATCACTACAGTTGCTGTCATGTGTCAAATACTGTGGTAGGATTTTATCCCCATCTGCCCAGAAGCTGTTCTGCTTTTGGGAGTCAACCCCCAGATGACCAGCAGTGGCAAGGATCTGCCTGGAGCAACTTCCACTGAGCTGCAAGTAGCCTGCTCTTTTTTTTCTCCTTGACTGTGGAGATGTGTGAGGGAGGTGTACCTTGGTTACTTGTCAAAGGTATCAGAGGTGGCACTCAGCTGTCCTTTGTGAGGGCAGTGAATGACTAGACAGTGGTTTTCTTGCGGTCTGTACATCACTGGATTGTTATTTTTAAGTGGTAATTGAAAGGTAACTGAGAAAACAGACCATCTGACTTACATTTGCTATCTAGGGAAATTACACAGCAGGCTGGAAATTAAAATACTCTTTAGCTTTCTGGAATGTTCCCCAATGTTACATTGCAGAACAGGTTTGTCTGCTGTGTCATCCCACTTATGCCAGTACTTGTGTTCATACAGCAGAAGAGCGAGGGGTTTAAGGGTGGTGTCAACTGTGATCATGTGGAACCACAACACGCTTCTGTTGGATGCCCCCTAAAAGGGCTCTGAGACAGTTTATTTAGAGTATGAATTGTCAGCGGCCCTACGACGGGGACCCTGTCGTTGAGCTCAAACACCAGCTGTTTATTTGCAACTGAAATTTCCCAAAGTGCTGGCTACCACTGTTGACACAGGAGAAGAAAGACCCATGGGGGTTTTGCTGAGTCACTGAGAAAAACCCTGCATCAACTGATGGGAATGTTTTCTTCAGGCCAGTATTATCTTTACATGAGTTCAGTCTGATTCGTGGTTTTTCTACCAAAACAGGAATTTATTAATGAGGGTGATCAGCAGGAGGCACGACAGCAGAGGAGATCAGCAAGTTTTGATCTGTAACTTGCTGTTCCAAATCTAGCTCAGCTCAGCTGTGACAGGTAGTTATTAGTGTCTGGTATTTCTTGGTAGGCCCTGCATGAAATAAATTAGCAAATCTTTCATTCAGTTCACCCTGCCCCCACAAAACTTCAGCTATAACTGATGGTAATTAGATGCTTCATGGGCACTCTTACAGGGAGAGCAGAAACAGAGACCATGCTCTCATTTTCCTCCTGAGATATCAACTCATTCAAAGAAAAGGTCCTTGATGGTCAGGTTGGATGTACAATGGTGACCGAGCAGTAGACTGGGAAAGCTTACCCTGATGTAAATTTAAATCAGATTTAAAACAGATTTCCTCTGTGCTCCAGGGAAGCTAACAGTGCTTGCAATGCACCAAAAGTTTTGTTTGGCTAGAGAGCTGACAAGATGTCCCACTGCAGCCACGGGTGCTAGCTCTGAGAGTTTGGACTGTTCTTCCAAGGGTAGCTATGTAGATGTTGAGCATGGGTTTCTGGAGAAGAAACTGGCTCAGAGTCTCAGCCAGACCAAGGGACCACTGAATTTGTTCCATGGATGGGAGTCAGACAGTTTCCAAAGGAGAAAAGGATTCCCTATCACAGACCATGAGTAAAGCCTCAGAGGCTGATAAAGATGTCGTAGGTTTTTTTTGTTCTTGAAATGATGAAGCACAGGGAAGTTCTTCACCTCATAACTGGAAAAGGTAGAAGTTTGGAATTAGCTACCAGCAAGTGAAGACTACCTATTAATTTTTTTCCTTACAGACACATTCTTCCTTCCACTCCATCATGATAGTTTGCTTATTTCTTTGGCATCTTTTTGATGCAATTGTAGGACCCCTTGTGAAGTCTCCCACTCCCAATCCTTTTCCACAGAATGGGAGTCCCTGCACACAGTTTGTGTAGACACCTGTGCACCATAATGTGTGTCTAATTCAAATTGCACTAATGGTATGATTCCATTACAGGCGGGCAAGATGCTGGCTGCAAGAACACTCCCAGCGGGCCCCGAATCAGCTGCAATAGATAATTTATAAAGTGCTGTGGATCTGCTCAAAGCTCTAGTGTTAAGTACAGAAGGCACAGGGCTATTCATTATTAACAAGACATTATGCTTTTTGCTCAGCAAAAAGTGTGAGTATGGGATGAGCTAAGCTCTATCAAAGGTGGGATTTGAGGCTGCCAGTTTGACCGAGCTATTCCTCAGACACTGCTTTTAAGTCTGTGCCAGCTTCTGAACTCTCTCTGAAAGATCACATCTCTGTTCTGGCCTGGTATTCCAAGAGTTTTAGATGTTCTCTTTGGATTTCCTTGTTTTGCACTGTAAGTTTTATGGAAAGACCAGGAATGAAAAGAGCTAACAGCTGCTTTGAGGTAGGCCTACTGTAACGCAGCAAGTCAGGCTTCTCTGAGCCCGGTCTTCTGTCACTGCAAATCTGGGCTTCTCTTCTCCTCACTTCCATATTGCTCCTTGCGTTTCCTAGTCTGAGTCTTCCACAAGCCATCTCAGGCACAGGCTACCAGTGTTCTGACAGGAGGAAAGAAGTGGTTTTCTGGAGTGAAGATAGAGTAGTGAAAGGATATTCATCTTAGAAAGTAATTTCTTTAGAAATTACTAACCTATAGACCCACGCTATAGAGATGCCCAAGTGGGAGGAGGAAAGCAAGAGGGTACCATTTTGTTCTGAATCTGCATCTCCCCATTCCTCTTGCTGTCATTCTCCCTCCCCAGAGCCTGCTGCCATTCCTGCCTGGGCAACCCTGCCCTCTGTGACAGCTCTCCTCTCTGAAGCAAGGTTCCAGCTTCTACCTTTGGGGGAAGCTGAAAAACACAGACATGGGCAACACTCGCTTGGCAGAGAGCACGAGAACAAGATGGATGCAAGGAAAAATCAGATGCACTTGCCCACTCTGAGTCTTATAGAATCACTCAGATTGGAAGAGACCTTTAAGATCATTGAGTCAAACCACAACCAAACCCTGCCTAGTCTATCTCTAGACTATGTCTTTAAACACATCTACATGCCTCCCTTCTCTCCAGATCCCTGCAAGTGTACCTGCCCCACTGCAATTGAGGTGCTAACCTGCTGGGAAGCAGTTCTGCAGAGAAGGACCTGGGAGTCCTGGTGGACAACCACCTCTCCAAGAACCAGCCAATGTGCCCTCATGGCCAAGAAGGCCATGGTATCCTCAGGTGCATTGAGAAGAGGGTGGCCAGCAGATTGAGAGAGATTATCTTCTCCCTGTGCTCTGGTGAGGCCACACCTGGAGTACTCTGTGTCCAGTTCTGGGCTTTGCAGTTAAAGCTACAGGGAACTACTGGGGAGAGTCCAGCAGAGGGTTATGAGGATGATCAGGAGACTGGAGCATCTCTTGTATGAGGAAAGGCTGAGACAGCTGGGACTGTTTAGCCTGGAGAAGAGAGAGGGGATCTCATAAATGCTTATAAATACCTAAACGGTGGCGTAAAGAGGATGGGGCCAGACTGTTTTCAGTGGTGCCCAGTGACAGGAGGTGGTGGCAATAAATACCAACTTGAGCACAGAAAATTCTACCTGAATGTGAGAAAAAACTTTGCTGTGAGGGTGACAGATCACTGGAACAGGCTCACCAGAGAGTTTGTGGAGTCTCCTTCTCTGGAGACTTTCAGAACCTGCCTGGATGTGATCCTGTTCAATGTGCTCTAGGTGATCCTGCTTTAGAATCATAGAATCATAGAATGATTAGGGTTAGAAGCG
>VXBZ01003489.1:74415-104118 GCA_013399135.1 Heliornis fulica
GTTGGCCTTCTGGGCCGCAAGAGCACATTGTCGGCTCATGTTGAGCCTCTCATCCACCAGCACTCCCAAGTCCTTCTCCTCAGGGCTGCTCTGGAGCCACTCTCTGCTCAGTCTGTAGATGTGCCTGGGATTGCCCCGACCCAGATACAGGACCTTGCCCTTGGCCTGGTTGAACCTCATGAGGTTGGCACGGGCCCACCTCTCCAGCCTGTCCAGGTCCCTCTGGATGGCATCCCTCCCCTCCAGCGTGTCGACAGCACCACACAGTTTGGTGTCGTTGGCTACTTGCTGAGGGTGCACTCCATCCCACTGGCCATGTCACCGACAAAGATGTTGAATAGGGCCGGGCCCAACACGGACTCCTGAGGGACGCCACTCGTGACCGGTCAGGGTTTAGCAGGGAGTTGGATGAGATGATCTCCTGATGTCCCTTGCAGTCCCTGTGGTTCAGTGATTTTCTGTTCTTGTTGGTGCTAGTGTCCTGTCCTGTCCTCCTGCCTCTGAACCCCAGCAGGGTAATGTGCTCTTTTGCTGTCAGCTCTGCTTCACACAGGAGTATTTTACAGACATGCAGAAAGGTACATTAGCTGCTTCAGTTTGGAAATTCAAGTAAAAATCAGTGAAAGCTGAAGACTTTCCAGAAGAGCTTTGCATGCTTTTTAGAGGATGTTCTGGGAATTTGTCTTCCTGTCAGACTGTAGGAAATGTTAAATGTTGCAATCTTCCAAAGACGGAGAACAAAATTCACACTCTTAGCCTTTTTGTAATTAGTTCTACTAACAAGTCATTAGCATTTGTTTTAAAAAAAAATAATTTAAACTAGAGGTGGAGATTCAGTATAACCTTCTTATTCTCCACTCCACATACACAGTCAGAGCTATGACCAATGTATTTAGTAATATTTTATTTTTAACTCTGCATTTGAGAAGAAAGAAGGGGAGGTTCTTTTGGCACTGAATCTTGCAAGTCTACGCAGAGCCTTGGGTCTCTTGGCAGGAGGATGTGCATTTTTAAGGGGTCACACATTGAAACTGTCAGTAGAAAACATGCCCTCCAAAAGAAGACACTTAGAAAGTTGAGATTTTTCTGTGGTTTTTTGGGGTTTTGTTGTTGTTGGTGGTGGTGGTGGTGTTTTATTTTTCTGTGGGTTTTTTATTATTATTTATTATTATTCTTTTTCCTTTAAAAATAGAAACAAAGTGCAGGCTTCAGAGTTTGAGAATGAAGATCACACATGCACCCCAGGAAGTGTGGCCTTTTCAGTTGTTTATTGGGTTGCATTTTTCATTTGTAGGCCTTCTCAGTAGATCTTTATGAACTCCTTCCTCTCCTACTGTCTTTTCTTCATCTGTCCTTTACACCACTTGAACAGTTGTGACAGCAGCTGGATTAACAGCACTAGAGGCTGGTAGGGAGAAATGGACATGTGCATTTGATGGATCTAGCAGCTGAATGTCTGAAGCAGACTCTGCCAGTGGTCATGAAAGAGAAGAAAGAATCAGAGTAGGGACACAGGCACTGTGCACAACTGTGGTTCCTATCAGGCCCATCAAGTCATACAGCTTCACAGGCAGAAACCCATCTGCTGGCCTCCTGGCTCCCTAGAGAGGTCACTATGGAGTGTGGCGCTGTTATATTGGCTGCCTAATGTTGTATGCTGCTTAGTTTGCCAGTTTGCTGCTAATCACTTTGGATATTTTTTTTCAAGTAATTTGTGGCTTTTGACCTTCTGCTTTGGCTCTTCACACAATCTATCAACACCAGTGGACTGAGCAATCAAAAATCTCTAATAAGGTCAGCATGGCCCTGCCTTACCACCTGTCCTTGAAAAAAGCCCAGATGGGCTGCTGTCAGCACAAACATCTTCAGAGGTACTTTCTCTCCTCCTGATGAACTGTTCTGGTTTCCTCCCTCACCTCCAGGTGTGAACACAAACCAACAGGGAAATCAAGACAGTAGGCTTGACCATGGGTCTGATGGCAGCCCAGAAAACGTACCCAGCAAACACTTTGTCTTCCATGAGACCAAAATCTGTACATTCTAGCAGTCAGATTTGAAAAACGTAATCTAGATGCCACTCTTTGAGTTTTTCAAATGAAGACTTGTCCAAATGGCTCAAAGTTGCTGTCAGTTTCCTTTCAGGCTTGCTGCCTCACAGCTGGGATCCTAGCACTCCTGGTTGCTCTGGTTCAAACAGGGCTCCTTGGCTTCCAGGCTTCCTGCCAGGAAAATCTTTAGTATCCCAGCTGGAGATATGTTTTCCAGGCTCTTGATTCTACTCACTGATCAGGTACACAGGAAAACCTGTGAGGAACTGGGCAGATTTCTGCCAGAAAATTCAATTAAGCAAGTACATTCCCATGAAATAATTTGATTCTGTTAAACTGGCATTTTTCAAATGGAAAACCACTCTGTCAGAAAACTTACATCCAGCTCTGCTCATTAGTGCATCCACCCATGAACAAAAGGTAGGTTGTGCCGGAGACCAGTAATTGAAATGCCTAAATCCCTTCCATCAAGAGCAGAGCACAGAGTAACACTTTGGTATCTGGGTCCATTTTAGCACTTTAAAAGTTTTTCCTCAAATAATAAATCTTAGAAGACCCCTGTTAGACAGGGATTACTATCCCCATTACAGATAGATACAGCTGCGATAGAGCAGGGAATATCTTGGTCCTGTAGTGAGTCCTGACTGAGCTTTCTGCGTCAACAAAGTCAGCTTATAGAAACTCTTGCAAAAGCCAAAAGGATCAGTATTTTACAGGGTTGTGTACAGAATAGTGCTACAGGACACAGATCACCTTCAATTATAACACTTCTGGAAAAAAATCATGCCTAATTTTAACCTCAAAATACAGACAGCCCTACAAAACTGTACAGACACCATCAACCTGAGTCTTGTGACAGAATTCTGCAGTCCAGCCAAGAAAAACTGCTAGGAAATAGCCTGCAATGCTCTCCAGCACCCTAAGTACTGAGTAGAATTACTGTAACTCTGTGTTACCAGACAGTAAAACATAGTAACCATGTAACCCTTGCTTTCCACTTGCAGCCTGTTTTCCTGTGTTAGAAAACCCCTATGTAATCATTTGTTCTGATACCATTTGAACCCATTTCAGTGGAATTTTTCAGAAGCAGCAGTATCAGAGGTTGTTAAAAGACTACAGATATTTTGGAAGTGGGATGGTTAGGAAGAGGTAAGTGTCCTTTCAAGGAAAATGACGATATTAGTTCACCTCCAATTAGGTGCAATCAGGGCGTCTGTATGAAGGGAGAGAGGCAGAGAAATAGAAAGCCTGAATGAGACAAGATTCAACTGTATTTTGAAGCTTGAAGCAAATTCCACCCAAGTCTGCATAGGTAGCCAAGCTTCTTAATTGCTGGTGCCTGCGAGGAAGCCTTCAGCAAGGTGGAAGCAGTGCCATGAAATAGCAGATGTGAATCTTGTGAAAATCACAGGGGCTTTTATTAATGATAAGCAACTCTAAAATGAGAGCCCCTTTTCTTTGAAGGCTCTTCAGGAAGACTTCTCACAGCACTATGGTGTGGGGATTTTTGACAGTGGTATTCAGAAAGTCTTGCCTCGTCCCCTTTAGTGGGGGGCTGAAATTGTTTGTTGTGCACCTTCCATCTGATTCACATTTCCGTACCGTGTGTCCTGCCCCATTCTCTCAGCTGCCTCTGTCATTGTTCGCTGTCTTTACACCCTCGGGCGGAACTGGATCTCATACTCTCTTGTGATGGATCCAGGGCATGGATTTGAATAGGAAACAGGAAAAACAGAGCACGTAGCTGCTGCTGACATCCCCCTCAGCACCACGTCTGTTACTGGCTGATTTAAGTGCTTCTTGCTGGTAACTGCTGCCTTCCAAATTACAACTTTCAGAGATTTCTTAACCCATTTTCCCATTTTATCCTGACTGATGGGCCCTTGCTACTGCAAGCCATGAGAGGAGGGGTTTATGAAAAGGCCCTCAAAGTAAATTGCTTGTGTGTAATGAAACTTGTTTTATTCTTCTACTCAGATTTTGTGCTGCACCGGTTAACAGTGGCATGTGAATTCCTCAGAAAGAACCAAGAGACTTTCATGTTGAAAGCACCAAGACCCAACACCACCGATGATATATAATTTAACAGGCTGAAAGGTAAAAGGCAAATTCTTAGCTGGGATTGCAATCAGAGATGAGGAGTGGGGCAGTTTCATTATTTAACACCTTGTGATTTCTACATCGATGCAAACTGCTGCTATTCTTATTTACTATCATCTTACAATCACTTTGCAACTGATGTAAATGACTGCTGGCAACTCATAGCTACACCAGCCGTCTGAGCATGAGCTTAGTGAGAAAGTGCAGACAAGCTACAAAGGATTCCCTTAATTTGCCCCTGTTTGGAGGAAGGGAGAATAAGGATAGAGACCCTTGAGCTGAAGAAAAAAAGTCAGCTCCACTGTACATTAGGTACTGCTCTTTGTGAACAAAAAATGGAAATGGGTTTCATTTAGCACGAGGTTGATAATTTCCAATTAAGATTTATTGGCTCATTTCCAACCTACTGCTAGAAATGAAGACATTTAGTTTGGTACAACTGCATTTTAATTGAGCCTTGTTGCATTTTTAAGTGGGCTTTAAGTGGTGTATAAGCCTTGAGTTAGGTTAAATTTCCTAAGTAGGATATATCAGCTGAATGCTTTTTAGCAACAAAGCAAAGTTCCTGTTTAGGGAACAGGGCTCTGTGACATATTCATAGAGCTTTGTTATTCCTTCTGCAGAGAAGGGACAACCTTCCTGCAGAGGTTCTGATTGGACATGAGAAGAAAAATGTTCACAATGAGAACAATCAGCCATTGGAATAATCTCCCCAGGGATGTTGTGGATTCTCCAGTATCAGACGCTTTTATGATTCAACTGGCCAAGGTGCTGGGCCATCTTGTCTAGACTGTGCTTTTGCCAAGAAAGATCATACCAGATGATCCTTCTGAGCTGGTATTCTGTGATTCTACAATTCTTCCCACTCGCTGGTGTTCCTGTACCAAACATTGGACATAAATATTTTGCCATTTTTTTCCTGCTTTTCCCTTTTCCCAATCACCTTTTCTAAGGAACTTGCTTTACAAACAACACTAGAATAGGACTCCCACACTCACAGAAGTGGTCCCACTGAAGACTGTCTCCTTCATATGGCAGCATATGTTTCAGTGCATTTCCTGATAAAGCAGCCATCTCCTCGTGGCATTTGGGCATGGTATAATTAGCTGTGTACAGAAGAAGAGTGTTGATAACATTTTGCTGGAAGAGTGCCATCAGCGTGACTGTTCTTGGTATCGGTTGCCGTAAGTAACACTGTCTTTAGAGAACAGTCATTGGAAATCTGTGGGCTGCTGTTGCACACCCTGAGCTCTTCCATGATTTTGTCATTGGTGCCTAGAGAGTAAGTAGTCCTTTGAGCTTTGGATGTGTAACACAGAGAGGTTCTGGCTGGTTTGTTTAGCTATGCATCTTCTTGACTGCAGCTTGATGGGATTAAGCCCAAATGCAGATTGGCATCACTGGGTATGCAGACTACTCCCTGTTCTCACATATTTGCTCCCTGTTTTCTCCCAGCTTTTGCTGCCAGTACAGATCAGTAAAATATCTGGGGAATCTGGAGCTATTTCTTCTTATAAAACTCAGTCTCCTCCTGCCTTCACTATAATCAAATCTTCCTGCCTTTTTGCTATCCCACGCAGACAGAATCCAGCGATCACAGTGCACCATGCAAGAACGACCCAGAGTAACAAAAAGAAAAGATATACAAATATGAAAATAAATCTTCCCCTGAGAGTACCCAATAGCAGAGCTTCAGAGAAGAGTGCAGAAAATGTAGGGTCACCACTGATGAGTAGGACGGGGAAAATTCCATCTTCCTGTAGAAATCAGGGATTGGTTTATGGGATTATAACTTCTTTATCCATTTTACACGGTTTAGACTAACCTTGAATGTCCCATTATCCATACAAGCATCTGTAATCTTTTGAGTACTTTTAACCTGTTGACTTCTGTGATAATTGTAGGAGTCCCAACAGTTAATAATATGATGGCCAAAATATTTCTGGATCATAAAAGTACTGCTTTTGGCTTTATCTTCTGCACTTGTAAAGTCTCCTTCTGTGCTTTCAGCTCCAAGAACATTGTGCAAGGTGCTGGCTTTGAGTCACAGTGCATCGATGTCCTGCTGGTGGCAGCTCTGTGGCCATGACAGATAGCCAGCTCCTCTAGCTGGGTATTCCTTATCAACAGGAGTAATATCAGGTGTTTAAAGTTGGGCTGTATAACCCCATACACAGTCAGAGCTGGTACCCTGTTCAACAGACATTCTCATGTAATATGTTGTCATTGAATAATGCAAATGTATTTTCAGAAGGAGCAAAAGGAGCCAAAAGTTTGGACCGAGAAAGGAGCATTTCCCTGCTTTCACTTGGGATATGTCAGGGTGTCCATGGGAAAGCTAAAGGCTCAAGCTGACTGTTTCAGCTCCAAAGTACCAAAGTTGGAGAAAGGAAGGCAGGGTCCCTGTGGCATGTTAAAATCATATAGCCAAGATTTTACAGCGGAGTCCTTGAACGTATTTTACTGAAGTACTATTGGCAAAGACAACAGCAGCTGTGCTTCTACATGTGTACTGGAAGTAGGTCGTGTTTTGTGGTTGGTTTTTTTTATTACCAATAGCTGCTTTTATGCCAGTTTTAAGCACCCTGTGTATCACACCAGAGCCTGACACCCAGATACTCTAGATTGTGTATGGAAGGAGGGAGTGGCAGAGAGTGTATTCCTACTTCTCTCTATTTATTTCATTTGGGTCTGAATTCTGAAACCTTGTTAGTTTTTAATTTGGAGAAGCTACCAGGTCAAACTAATGGGTACATTTTTTATTGGTTTGATCTGTGTTGCTTGATACCTTTTGATTGGGTCATCACCCTGGAAGAGTAAAGCTTACCAAATATTTTGTCCGTAGCTACAGATAAAAGCAGAGAAATTTGTCCTGACCTTTTGTGTTTCTGGACTATTAATAATGCTCTTTTGCTGTATTAACAAATCTGAGGTTGTTCTACGTGGTAGGTAAATTAGCTGGTCTTGTGTGATAATCCTAGAGTTTGTGTATTTTTTTTTCACTATACTCCACAGTCCCTCTTGTAACTCTAGAAGCTGAGCAAATTAACTTTTGGAAAAAAGTATGGCAAACTCAATAGCAACAGGGGAGGGAAAAAAGTTGGAAAGTAGAAAATACTTAATTTTCTCAGAGGTTGTCAGTTCCTCAAAAAAAACCCCAGGGGCACAAAAAAGTCTGCCTTTTCCCAGAAAAATTGCTGAGGAGATGCCTGGGATTTGTGGAGCCAGAGCAGAGAAAAACGATGTTTTGGGGTTGTCTACTGGGACATTGACTGGAAGGCTCAGGAAAAGTAAGGTCAAGTCCTCCATGTGTCCTGGGGCTGTGAGGTAGGAGCACTGGCTTGTTTGAAGTAATTGGAAAAGCAGCCTGTACCCCAGTTCCCACCCTCACCTCTGTTAGCCTGAACTACTGGTGAAAAATAGCCACACTTATGGCGTGTTCTCTTTCCCAAATGGTCCCACACCAGAGGGCAGAATTTGGCAGCCACAAAGGTACAAAGAGTTTTCCGGCTTTTCTGACCTCCAATCTTGACAGGAAATACAGTGGAGAGAAAGATAAAAACAGAAAGGGAGCAAATGAGGTTTTTCTCAAGCCAAGGCTTCTCCGCCTTGAATTGGTGCAGATAGAAGAATGGGAGGAAGCCGCCTTTGAGGGCTGCTTGGGAGGCAGGCTGCTATTAATAACTTTGTTTACGTGATCCCAAGGCATTGTTAGAGGAATTTCTACAGACTGCAAGTTTCTTCTGTTGTTGCTTGGGATTTACACAGCAGAGGTTTTTTTGTTTAATTTACTCTAGACAGAGGATTTTTAGAGAACACCCTTATTGGAGGAGACTGTTTTCACACTCCTTTTCTCCCCCAACCTTAGTTGTTTTCCAAAGGGACATGAAAATCCTCTCTTTGCCTCATCCTTAGACTTAAAAGGGCCTCCCTTTGTAGCCACAGTGAGGAGAAGATTCCCTCCTTTCCTCTGCAGAGCAAAGAATGTTGGCTTGCAATTGCAAATGCCTTTCCGTGCCAGTTCTCCTCTCACCTGGGCTGTTCTCAACTAGCGTTTCCTTTAAGTGTTCCCTATTTGTTCCCACCATAGCAAACATTCGGAAGGGGATCGGGGTTGTTTGTTCCACATCCTCATGAACTGCCATTGTTTGAAGCAGCAGTGGACAAAGGCTCAGAGAGTTAAAAATAAGAAGGTTTGACAGTAATCTTTGGCAGTTGGAAAGGATGCGTTCAGGTAGTAACGCGGACTGTTTCTTGGGATGTATGGTAACGAGTTACGTCCCTCTTTATCCTTCTCAAGACAAGACAGCTGTGATAAAGTGTCTTGCTGTTCCTTTATTTCCCTTCCTCTGCTCTTCTTCCTTCCCAGAACAGTGCTGGCTTCTGGTGATGACTAATCTATATGCAAAAAAAAAAAAAAAATGTTTCAGTGATACAACCAGGGGATGTTCTAAGCTAGTAACAGGGTGTGTCCATATCACAATTCCTGAGAAGTCTGGGAGTGTCCACTGCTGTCAGACCAATGCTTCCACACCAAAACAAGAGGAGGTTTAACCCTTCCCAGCAAGAGGATGGGGAGATGCACAGCAGCATCTGAGCTTTGTAATGAGGATTGCAGTGCTCAAGCTGTTGCTAAAGGACTTTGAACACAGCTGGAGCAGATGGAAAAGACATCTACCTTGGTGCTGTAAGGATGGGAGTGCTTTTCTGCAGGGTTTGTTGTGGGGCTTTGGGTTTTTTAGATCTTTGCTTTATGTTTTATTGAGATACTTTCTGTACTAAATTAAATTGGCATCTATATTAATTCAGACATACAGCTTCCAGCAGCAGTCCCATAGTCACAGGGGTTTCTCTCTGCATTAACACATCTGTGTTTAAAACTACATCATCAGGACAACTTATAGAGCAATGTACTGTATAATTTAACAGAGAACAGAAGTGGCAGAAAGAACTACAGTATGTGAGAAAAGGGAAGGAAAGTGTATCTAAGGAGCCTTTAAAATCTTAACTTTACCCAAAGTCCACCAGCAGAAAAACCCACAAGCCCTACAATCTGCTCATAGCCTCAACACCCAGCAATCTCTTTGAGGCTAATGGCAGTAACCTCGCTTCAGTTTTGAAAATTTCAGAAATCCAAAGGCTTATTCAGCTATCTGAGAACCAAGGGAGGTCAAACATGCTATATAAAGTCCATCTATATGGTCACCAGACTTGTTACCCGTGGTTTGGTACAGTGTGAAAGGTGAATTCCCTATGGTGGGAACTGAAGCCAGACAGACAAAGTTAAAATCATATGGTAAAGGAAATTTTCTTGCCAGCTGCCTTCAGCCACAGCCAATACAAAAGATGTTCAAAAGAAGACAAATATGTCTGAGTGCTGCCCTTGATTCAGTGTAGTGGGAGAGTGGCAGTTATCATGGTGATTATAAGATTATTTTAGAGTGCAGCTGTAAAAATCTGAGATATTGTAAGTCTCGTGTGTGTCCTTCCAGGTGCCTCCTAGGAATCCTTCACATCCTAAAGGAACTGACTAGCTAAAAGATTCACAAAAGACCCCTCTCTGTATGGCCTCTGCTGTTTTCAGCCAGAGTAAGTGTTCAGCTGGTATTCCCTGTGCCCAGGCCCACCAGGAACCTACAGAAAATCCTGCCTGTCCCCAGCTATTAATGGGTAAGTGCTGGAGGCATTTTCCTGTATGTATTGATGCTGTGTCTTTTGAAGCTGAAGCTCCCACAGTGCATAAAGGCCATATCCCTCCCTTTGATGCCAAATGAGGGCTAGGGTCACTGTATTTGACCTCAGTAACTCAAGGTTTGTAATGGAACAAAATAGAGTTACGTAACCACTAGGAGTGGCCCATGAGGTCTGGTCTTGTGTAATACAATACTCCATGACAAGACCCTCCACTGTTGCTAGAGCAAAAAAGAGTGTGACATACAGCATGGTCAATCTCAGTTCTTCCCAAAAGGTCATTGGGGAAAGCATTTTTGTAGAGAGGTGCAGCAATAAACATATCTTGTTATCCCGTCTGTAAACCCCTCCAATGAGACTCAATGGCCACTGCTGGCCTAATAACAGAATGTATAAAGCCACCTGGCAAAATAAAAATGACTGGGATATGCCCCTTTTTGCAAAGTACATGTCTGTGCACCAAACTCCACAGTGTTTCTGAACTATTATACATGAAAGGGGCCTCCTTTCTCCAGCTTCTGGTGTGGTAACTAACTGCTGACTTTCATTTCGTGAATCAATCATTCTCATCTGGGTGATGATGCTTCCCTGGGCTGTGGCATCATGCCATCCCATTTTCCATAAGCCAGTGTGCAGACACAAAGAGTCTGGATTGCTGGCCAAGTGTTGAACAAGGAGAAAATCAGCAGGTCTAATGCTGAAATTATTGATATTGTTTTAAAGTGGTCTAGTAAATACAGTGGAATCAGCCCTGTCGTCTCAGAGCAATCAAAACAGTCATTAAAGCTTAATAAAGTCAAGTGATCAATCTTTTGCTGTAATATTTTCAAGTAATTATTTTACTTCAGATTTAAGCTCCTTGAGAGTGTAAAGTCTAGGAAGAAGTGAGAAGGGCTGAGTCTAAATCCACTGTTACTTCATGCCCCTAATGTCTCCTAAACTTCGTACCTTTAATTCCTGCCACAACAGCTTTGCAGTATGAAGAGTTTCAAGCTCACTACTGGTGAACACTGTAGGTGTTCAAGCAGTTGCAAAACCCAGATGGATGCTTGGGATCTCATCTCTCACAAACCCCCACTAACCCTATATGTCCTTGTACCTTGCCAGTGGCAAATGTCCAACATCCCCAGTTCTTCTGGGGAACATGGCAGTCCTGTCATGCATACAGTGATGCATGTCACGATGCTGCACAGAGGCATGCAGATGTGGAAGTGCCAAATCCTACTGTGTGGATTAATGCACATCTTCTCATTCTGCCTGGCAGGTGTTTACATCCAAATGTTGATTATACCTTGGAACAGTTTTCTGCCCAGAAGAGGATATCGCTGCGCACCTTGACTCTCTGCTACAGCAGATGGTAACAGTGACCGTTGTGGTGTGTTCAATGGTTAGATGTTTCCAGAGCCTCAGGTTTCTGCTTTGCTTGGCTGAATCCCTCTTCATGAATATTCTCTTTTGAAAGAGTTTTATTCAGGAGGGGAAAAATATGACACAGGTAACTGTGGTCACCAGAAGAAAGGAGCTTAAAGGCAGATCCTTATTTCTATCTGAAAGGGCAACAATAAGATGACTCAGCAGGTTAGCTGTTTTATCTGTGTATTAGATAAAAGGCATTCACTGTGAGCAAAGAGTGTACACAATCACCTCAGTTTGGCAGATACACATTCATTAAGCTGTAGTAACTAATTTACTTGCAATTGTTTCTCCGAGTCCTAAATCAGAGCCTTTCAAACTGTGATAATGCCATACCTTCCTTACCCTGGTGTAGAAGAAAGGGCTGGGATGCTGATTTATCAGAGGCAGGTAAACCAATCTTGGCTATAACCTCAACAGGCAAAAAGTGCACCTTAGATGGCAGGTAGGCAGTTCAGCTTTTGCTCAGCACAAACACAAATCAAGTTCACAAGTAACTTTGGTCATGGAGTCAAAACACACTTTCCAAGTTTTACTTGCTGTGTTATGATGATGGATTATTCACTGAACAATAGCCCTGTATCTATTTCACTATTGTGGAGACTTCCACCAGAAGGAATCATATGTTCTCTCTTTGTCCTCTGGCTGAAGTTATTTCTTGGTAGGAATCTGTTGGTTTTAAAAGCAAGATCATGCACAGTGTTTACCAAGCAGTGGGACCAGGCATCTTGATAAAGAACAGCCAGCTTATCTTCCTCACGGCACCCAGGAGTGCAGGAGTCAGGCATCTGTCCAGGTCCTAGAGTACAAATCTGCATTGTGGTAACAAGACTGTCTACCTCGATGATACTCGGAACACACAAGGGCTAAGTAGAGACTGAAGAGCTCATGGAGTGGCTCATTCAGACCCCAGGCTCAGTCAGTCTGCATTCACTGAGGCACCAGCCTGGCTGGGTATTGTTAACTACTTGAAGCACCTTCCTTGCACTGATGGGAAGTGAGTCAGGATGGCATTGCTCTCCTATGTGTGAAGTAGAGAAAGTATTTGAAGAAAAAAGGGACTGCCTTGTTTTATTTTCTGATGGCTCCACAAAAGCTGAACTTGCTGTGAAAAATGTTCTACCAGACAAGAGCATTTGGTTTTAAATCACCCTGGTAACATGCTTTAAATCCCTAAACTAGATGGTCAGATGTATCTCCCTTGCCCAGGGCAATTAGAGACTCAAATATGAGGTGTCTCTTTGAGAGCTGTGCATCCCTTCTGCCATTCTGTGATTATCTCATAGTTGTTGGTATTGGGCCGATAATGCAGAAAAGCATTACTATCTCACAGGGAACATGTGCTCCTTGACCCTTAGCCAGAGAACCTTGCTTTTCACCAGGGAGATGGCATCTTTATAGGCAGGGTGGAAAATCCTCTTCTGGGGGAAAAGAGTGCTTGAAATTTCAGACCTCTGTATTAAGACAGACCTAAAATACATCCACTTAGTTTGTACAGGAAATTAAGCAGCACTTAAACTAATTGTAGTTATCTAGTTTTCCAGTGATGAGTAATGTTCGTTTTTTTGGAAAGCACTGCATTCAGAGTGAAAATCTCTCCAGCCAACCTCTGAGCACACATGTTTTTACATTTTCAGTGCCTAAATATTTGCCATTTCCCACTCGGGCGTGCTGACATGGCATTAACTTTCTGCAAACATTCCCAGAAATGGCAATCTGGGGACATTGAGCAAAAGGCTTACTCGGGGTTATAGAGCCGAGCATGCCTGCACTCTGATGCTTGAATCAGCAAGAGATAGGTTTAGGTCCATTGTCCCCACACAATTACTCTTTTTTAACTTTGTACAGTGTGTGTGACTTTGACAACTAGTTGCAGAGTAAAAGCTGTTCTAGAGCAGTTTTAGGTTTGCTCTTTACTTTCAAATGTATGGAAAGGCACCAAAAAATCAACTGAAGATGGTAGTCCAAGATTAGGATTTGGGATAAGTTTCCCACTTCATATTCAGTGAGGTGATTTGATGGTATCCTTATACCTTGATTTTTCTCCATATGATGTGAGAAACATCTAGCAGCTCTCATAGTTCTGACTTTGATCCTAGCACAATTTGCTTTCTTTTCTCTCAGCAGGAGACAGAATATCTTGTCAAATGGAGAGAGCTATTTTGGTCTGTTTATCTCCATTGGGAGGTGGGTAGAAAATGCAGAGTTGGGAGATTCAGCAGGAACAGCAGACACCAACCCCAGATAACCATGGAGGTTATCAGGGCGGATAACCACCATGAAGGGGAAATAATCTTGACCCTACAGATGAGTGAGTGCATCATGAAAGTGCCTGGAAATCCTTGGCCAATGAACAGCAGGGTGGTAGCGCAGAAGCAGCTGTTCACTCAAAACTTCCCCCAGACCCCCATGAGCTTCTTGGGGTTTTTTTTCAAGAAGCAAAACCAGCTCTTTGTGGTGCCAGAAGATATATCCACAGACAAGTCCATAAGAACAGAGGCAACTGTACTAGGAATTGCATGCCCAGTATTTATATTCCAGGAAGAGATGAGAAGAGACCTTAGCAGTTTTACCCATCCCTGCCTCTTCCTTTATCCTGAGCTTCCATATAGTGGTATCTGTTTATTTGACACAATCCAGAAAATGTAAACAGTTTGTTTAAAATTAGATAGAGAAACCTCTAGGGGAATGATGAAATAGAAACCTTGTAAATGGCTGCACTTTTGATGCATGTTCACTTAGTACAGGAGGCACCAAAAGGTACACAGTGGCTTGTTTATCACTCACTAAGTCTACGTGACTGACTTGATGGAGTGACACGATCACGATGTGCCACTTTCCAGGACACTGCAGAGGCTGCATGCTCCAGTATGCCATGAAACCAGTTATTTTCACCTACAGGGGATGTGGCATGCTGGGTCATGTGGTCTGGGAAAGCTAGACATTTGTGTTGCGTTAGCTTGGCCTCTGCTAACAGCCAAACTCCTGACCAGCCGCTTGCTCACCCTCTGCCCCAGCAATGGGAAGAGCAGGAATGAGAAGGTTCGTGGGTTGAGATACAGACAAGGAGATGGATGACCAATTCCTGACCTGGGCAAAACTGACTTAGATGTGGGAAACTAATTTATTGCCAATTAAAATTAACATGCAATTACTTATTTGGGTAGTGGGAAACAAGAAAACCCAAAAGTTAAAACAAGAGCTTTCATGTGCCTTGCCCAGGCTCAACTTCACTTTTTCATTCCAGACTCATCTACCCTGTCCATGTAGCACAGAGGAGGTGGGCACTTATGGTCACTACATAGCAGTTTTTATCTGCTGCTGGTTTTCCTCTCATACTTTTCCTCTGCTCTGGTGTGGATTCTCCATGGGCTAAAGTTCCTGTCAAGAAAATTTACTCCTGTGAGGCTTGTGTGTGGGCTCTCCTGTAGGCTGGAGGAAACACATGCTCTGGTGCCATGGAGCACCTTCTCCTTCTCTGACCTTGATGTTCCCTCTGCTATTTCTTGTTCTTTTTTCATCCCTTCTCTCTCTCTGAAATATTCTGCCTTTTTTCATGTATAGTTTTTCACAGGGTCACCATTTTGGCTGATAGGTTCAGCTGTGTCTTGTGGTGGAGCTCCTTTGGAACTCCCTTATGCTCCTCTCTCCACCCAAACCCCACAATGCAATGGCATGTTAGTAGCAAGGAAACGGTAAATCACTTTTTTTTTTTCCACCCTGAGCTTCAAGCTGTGGCAATCAGACCCCTGGGAATTCAGACTTCTTCCCCATCTCAGCTGGAAGGATTAATGCAGCAGAGTTAAGGGGGTTCTGCTTCAAATCCCAGCTCCCTTGCCTCCCTAATTACTTTCATATGTATTTGTGCAAGGCTGCATGTTGTCTGGTGTCTGCAGGTGGCACAGTGACCTTTGGGCTATAGGTGGGTTTTCCATGCTTCACCATATGTTACACAAATGAGCCAAGCAGTTAGAAGGCAATTGTAAGCATCCACGGCCAAGCGATCTCTCACTGTACAGTGACTGATGGATTCTGTTTTTCTACCCTCCCTTCTCCCTTTATGTTTTCTCCAGCTGTGAAAGAAGAAGGAGTTTCTGGCCTTAGTTTATAATGTTTAATTAAAAAGAAAAACCTTCATGAAAAGATAGCTTGTTTCCACAACTTTGATGTCGGTGCCTGTGGGAAATAGATGAGTTGAAGTGCATTCTGGGTAACAAAATGTAAATGAGCCACTTCAAGCGTTCTCAGGAGTTTCCCAAATCTCAAAATCAGTAGAGCCAGATCAATGTATTTTCCCAGTGAGTCATCTTGTGCTCGGTGCACTTGTAGTGCTGACTGTGCTGCCTTCTCCAGCTCCCTTGGAAGGCCCTTTCAGAGGACTCCTCCAGGTATATTTAGGTTTTTCTCCATGAAGGGGCTGCATTGTTATGAAAGTGCTCTGCAGGTAGTGCTGTGTTTGCAGAGAAAAAGAAGCATCGGTGGGTGCAAAAAACTGCTCATCACTGCTCCTAGGAGCAGCTGCCCCTGGGGCAGGTCTGGCTTTGCAACAACATCTAATGATCTTTGCTTTGAATGTAGTTTGGTAATGCAACAGAAGTCCCTCTTGGGTTTTTGATCTTTATCTTTTGGGAGGCTTTTGACAGGAAAAAAAAAACAAAAAAGAAGAGAGATCTCTGTATTTTAGACAATATGGAAAACCTGTCAAGGGCTTTTGAGGCAAAGGAAGTGTCCCAAAAATACAGCTTGTCTCGGAAGTTTGCAGGGCTGGCTACTGATTCCTGTGGGATAATTTACATCCACCACTCAGGGACATGTGTGCTCTGCCTTGCCTCTTAGGCAGCCAGGAACAGAACACATGAAAACTTCTAACTTAGATTTTTCAGCAGTTTCTTCAAATACGTTCTGCTAAGATCTCTGGTCTAGTTTCAGAGGATTTCTTTTTCTTCATGGTCTAAGGGTAGACTTGGTGGTGTTAGGTTAATGCTTAGACTGGATGATCTTAGGGGTCATTTCCAGCCTTAAAAATTCTATGATTCTATGATTCTATGATTCTTTTTTCACAGTTTTGTTAAACTCACCGAAGCCAGATGTATAAAGGCTGTATAAAGGAATTAGATTTACTGTCTTTTTTTTTTTGTTATTTCCACCTTCCTGGAATGAATGCTCACCCCTGGCTCTTGCCTCCTTCCTGCTGTCAGCTTACCACCGAGAGGGATAAGGCTGAATGAGAAGGCTCTGCCCAGCGTGGCAGAGGAGACTAGCCTCAGAGGGCACTGCCACCCGCTCAAATGCCCTGCAGCCTGAGTGATGCCATGGAGGAAGCCTTTTAGGATGCGCTCTGCTAGGGAGGACTCATTAGTGTTGCTGAAACCTGGACATCTAGCCAGTCGTGCAGCTTGGACTCCTGTGTGTGTCACTGGCAGGATGCATGCCGGTGTATCTCTGGAACATGTCCTCTGTACTGCACAACAGCTGTCTTCAGGGCAAGCCACCATCCCTCCAGTACCTAGAGCAGTGCTGTTTGAGCCTTCTCACCCTTGTGTTGTCTCTGATCCTCTTTTACTAAGCTTTTCTTGTGCACCACCAGGAAGTCTTCCTAAGAGGTGCTGCCCAACTCATGCTATTCCCCATCTGTGCCCCCAAGTTAACGGGATCTGGGATCTGTGAGTGTCTGGCCTTTTCTGCTGCTCCCCCGGCATGTCTCTGCTGGGGCCTGTTGGGTAGAGCCACCTGTCTGCCTTTCCTCTGCTTCTGTGTCCTGTGTGCTGGTCTCTTCTGGTTGAGAGAAGATGGTGTATGGGAGAAATGTCTGAGTAAATGTCAGGAATGTCCAGCAACTTCTGAGAGCCTTGACTTGCTGCTTGGTGTACAGCATTAGAGGAGGGCTCCCCAAACAAGACTGTGCTGCCTAGGATGTTGCAGCATCTGTGGCCATGCCAATCTGCCAGCAAGATTGTTCCTTCTCCCTTATCACAGCTGTGTCCTTCCTTTGGGTGAGACCAGTAGGGAATCCCCCTTGATGTGGGGTTTCTTCTCTCTGGACTGCATCCTAGATCAGATGTAGCTGTTCAGTGGGCCCCAGATTTGGAGTGCTGACAACTTTCCTGTGGTATACACTAGGAATCATCACATATGAAGTGTCTTGAAGTAACCCAGAGCCCTCCAGACAAGGTGCTGTGGTTTCTGCTGTGGTGGCTTACAAAAGGACTTTTGCTAGCGTGGTTTGCCCAGGCTGCATGTGTTGGTAATGTCTATCATTGTGTGTGTGGAAAATGGCATGCATCAAGGTCATGTCAACATTCTTCCCTGGGACTCCAACTGAGGCATTCTCCCACTTACCCTAAGGCTCAACAGTTGGGACAATCAGAAAACTGGGTCAAAAACATTGTAAAGGCACTGTAATGGTCCTTTTGGTACACACCCCTGTTGTTGGTTCTCTCCAATCTGCAGGGTGTCAGGCTCCTCTCTCCTCTCGCAGACCAGACCGGATCCTGATGACTCCCTGACTGTATTTGTGGGTAGGATGAATCAGGGGGAACATATGCAGAGGACAGTGTCTGAGTAGATTAGGGCCGTTTCAATGCATTTGTTTTCAAATACACCATGTTTGGATTGGGCCATGTGGGGTTTGTTTGATAAAGGAAGAACCATACTAATTGAATTCACCGGGTCAATGGCAGTTCACCCGGGGAGGGGGGGGGAGGGCAAGGACTCTGCCAGAGGGATCTGCTATTAGGCAGGAAACTGGAAGAGCTTGGTTTTCCATCCTGGAAAAACTCACAGGTCCTGATCCCCCAGTGAGCCTCACGTGACAGTGGGGCAGCCCACTGCCTAAGAAACTCACTACATCACAAAGGCTTCTGCTTGGTGCAGAAGGATGAAGTGAGCTCAGGCTGTGCCTCTTGAGCTGCTAGGCCAGTTTGGTGGTGGTGAGGGAAGGATCAAAGCTAGCTGAAGAAAACTGCTTAACCATTTCACAGCCAGTCCCTTCTTGCAAACTCTCAAAGGGAGTCTGGTGAGCAGCAGCAGCTCCCCTTCCAGATCCTCTTAGCACTAAGGCTCTGCATCCCTGTGCTAATTGTGGAGAGAATGAGCTACTGAATGGGAAAAATCAGGCAAATAGGGGTGATAAAAAATGAATGAGTGTCTCTACCACAGACTGGAGATGGGATTGCTATGACTAGAAGCAAGGGGTGATGCAAATAATTATAAACAAAAAAATCAATGATAATAGCAGCTTTCATTTATCTGCTGGAAATTGCCACAGGCTATGTTCAAGGGCAAAATCTATAGCTCTCTGCATGTGTTCTAGTGGGGAATATTCCATCTGCCCCAGTAACCTCTCTTAATAGTCCCCGCTGGCTTCAGGGGAGGCTGGCAGTGTTGACTGAACGAGACTCTAGCCTGATGTGATTGCCCTACAAATGGGAGGCGAGTAGAGGAGCAGCAGGGAGTCCTTAATTACTTCCACAGAATATAAATTCATGATGGCTTTGACAGCTTTTGGAGCTGTGAGCAGTATCCCACTGCCTGGCACACCTCATGTCAGAGAACAGCTGGCTGTAGTCCCACCTCCATCGACACCACCATCAGCGTGCTGGGAGGAAAGTGAGAAGCGGGAACATGTGAACGGTGTGACACTTGATGGAGAAGGTGCAGGCTCTGATGCTGCCTGAATTTCAGTGGATAGCTATGCCTTTGGTCCTTGGGCTGTGATTTGTGCCTGGTACTTAGTGATCCTGTGAAAGACGCGGCCTAACGTGTATTGTGAAGTCATGCTAGAATGTGAAGACAATGTTCATCCATTCAGTGGGGACTCAGCCTCATTAAAGTAGTCGATTCAATTAATCTTCAGGACAAATCCTGGAAGATGGCAAGTCATGAGTCTGTACTCCTTTCCTCCTCCATAATTGCCCTTTATAGTGATCCTGCTAAAGGAAGTAAGCTTTAATGACCATGCCTGATTGATGAGGAAGCCCATTGTGAACAGAAAAACAACAGTTCCTCCTGCCTACTCTGGGAGCTGTTCCATCTTCCCCAGGTACGCCAGCATATTCTGGCACAAATATACAGGAAGGCATAAATTGCTTTGGTGTGGTTTTATCTTGGGTTCAAGCGATTCATTACGACAAAGCAATCATATCACTGGCATTTGCAAGGCATTGCCGAGGCAGGAGCTGCAGTATGTTCAGCAAGTGTTGGTGTAGGTATGGCCCAGCAGCTATTGTGATGAAAGATGGTGGAAGCTGGCTGGTACCTGCTGTTTGAAGAGCACTTCAGCACGGTCTCTAGGAGCAGCAGTTGCTTCCAGGTGATAGGATTAGTGGCTGATGGAATCCAGGATCAGAATGCTATAGGAAGAGGGTCTTGCTATTGCTATGAAAAAATTATTTCAGTAACATCTTCTGTCCAGATACAGAGAGCAATGTTCATGTCATCCCTGCATTTAACTGCTTCTTGGGGTTTCCTAAAACAAAGGATTACTGATAATTTCACTGACCAAAATGAAACTAAGCCACTGAATTCATGCAGCCTCTTGAATATGTACATGAATCTCATTCTGAATCTCAGTTTGGATGCATCTCTAATGTGGTGAGGTTACTTTAGGCTTTACTGAAATGCAGCTTCCTCTGAGTGAATCACAGTAGACTGGCAAAGCAATGCTAAATGACACTCTAGCAGGAAGTAAAGAGGATAATATTTCACTGAAGGAAAATTGCAGGAAGTCAGTAGAACGTCTGTTATCTTAGCTGGAGCTGGCATTTGGCCTAGTTACTAAAGATAACACCTTTTTTTCCCTCCAAGACTTGTCACTAGCTGCTTTATGACCATGTATCTTGATTTACATCACACTCTGAACACCTCCAGCTGCAGAGCATCACCAGCGCCCGGGGCTGACTGAAAGCTTCTCAACATCATAGACAAATTCAAATTTGTTCAGCCCTCAAGATGAGGGACATGCACGAGGCTCCTTTTTCCACGGGCAGGAGAAGAGTAGTGGCAAGGGGTGCAATGGCAATTTCATGTTGAGGAGGAGGGTGTTGGGATTGCTACAACTGCTGCAGCCAGACACCTGAGAGGCATCAGGTAAGTGATTGCTGCATCTGTTCCCAATAACCCTGCCTTGTGTAGGAGCTAGCCTGCCTTTCCAGAGCTCTTGCAGAGAGTAAGTAGGCAGCATGTTGACCTCTGCTTTGCTTATTTCTAAGACTGGCATCACACTCAAATTGTGAGTTCTCACCTGGTGCAAAAGATGAAAATCACGTCTGACTCTGAGCAGCTGGCGAGCTCTGGATTTGATTTCCAAGGCCTAATCAGTGCTGGAAGCTTCTTTATTTCCAGGACTTAATGGGACTGCTGCCCAAGAAAGGTAAGTGTGAAACATGCACAATGATCAGGTGGATGTTCCTGGTATTTTTTTTACCTGGAACAGGAAATAGTTAATTTTAGGATTTGTTGATTATGAATGGAGGTGTATTGAGTGAATTGCACATCGCCTGTCATGCTGAGCAGTAAGGAAATACCGCTCTTGCTTCATAAATGGTTGATGGGGTTACCAGGGAAAGTTACTTGTCAAGGGACGTGCATTTACTCTACAGCTTGAAAAGTAAAAAGGTTATATCTCCAGGTGATACTCTTGTAAATCAATTTCTGACTAAGTCCCTGCTGACTTTGACAAGCTGCTACATGAGCTTATGACTTCTCTCGGTGACTGAAGGAAGTTGTCTCCTTTCTACCCCAACCATCTCTTCTCACCTTGATAGCAGCTCATCTCAGATGACTAATTACAGAGTTTAGAAAAAGGTATTTTTCTGCTTTGGGTTTTTTTGGTGGTTTTTTGTGTTGTTTTTCTTACTGTTTTTCTGAACTCTTTTCCTAGTTTCCTTGAACTTCTCTCTTTCTCTGATGCCAAGAAGTCATGTGTGTATCTGGGAGGCATTCCAACTTCCACTTGCAGAAATGGGTCACTCCTCATACTCACACATTTAGCCTTTTGCAGATGCCCAGGCTCTAAGCATAGCACTAGGACAGCCTAGGAAGTGCTGTCATAGCCTGTTGCTTTCAGAGCCACAGGATTGCCAGCCAGTATAAACTGATATCTGTTCTCTCTGCATGTCTGTCTACAAAAAGAGATCTTGTAATGATCGCCCAGCTAAGGATGAATTATTAATTTGAGATGCTGAAGGAGATTCGTGTCAGAACCCAGCTGTGGACTGGTGACTTGCACAGATCTTAAGAGCATCTCTACCTCATCTCCCTGCTTCATTCTGCATTCTGTGCCATTTCTCTCACCGCCTCAGGGCAGAATGTTTCAGAAAGTTGGAGTGGGAATATTTTTATTCATCCTGTTACATGAAGTTAATCTCGTGTAGCAAAGCAGCTGTGTAATGTTTTGTATTAAATCTCATGTCTTCCCTTGGGTGTGATTAAAATTCAGGTGAAGGGTTGTTTGGTTTTGGTTTTTTTTTTTTTAATTTTACTTTATTGCCCCACTCCCAGTGCTCTCAAGGGACCATTAGGCTTCACTCTTAATAGGTTGCCATCCCCTTGTCTCTGCCGGTCCTGCCGCACGCGCAACTGCACTTCTGTGACTGATGAAGGGTGAAGGCTCTTTGGTGACTCATGCACATGCTGCACATTAGGGAAGCTGTTCCTAGCTCAGGTGAAGGGACGGCTGCTCCCTGGCACGTTGAATAAAGCCTTGGTTGGCAAATTCTGTATTTGCCTGATTATAGCCCTGGAACACAACAAATCCCAGCTGGAAGGAGACCAGCTGCTCTATCAGTACCCTGGGCTTCCCAAAATGATTGCTTCATTTCAGAGGCTGTTTCCAAGAAAGCCAGAGTTTCCATTCCCACCCTTTCTAACATGCCATCGTTTCTGCTTGTGACGGAGATTTATTTGTCCCCACACTCTCAGGTTAAAGAGAACAGCCTCTTCTATCTGTCTCTGGCCCTCCTTTGCCTACTCATTCCCTGCTTTGTGTCTTTTTACCTGGAAGACAAGCTAGAGACCTGGGAGTGAGTGGAGTAAGTGGTTGTCACAGGGACACATGGGTGAAAGTAAAGGATTAGAGTGAGAGTCCTATAAATGACACATCGGCGCTGGAGACAGAGAAAGTGAGCCTGGGGAAAAGAAGAGGGGATGAAAGCAGGAGAGAGGCTGTCAGATGTGCTGAGGAGGAGGAAAATGGAAATACACTGACTGGATTGCGGACTGCACCAAAAGAACTAACCTCAGGGCTTGCACCTCTTCTTCCCCTCTGCATCTCTGCTAGACAAACTGACACTGTGATTCTAGCAAACCCCTGTTCCTCTGAACTCCTGAGCTGTGACTCAGCTGTACTTTTCATGATTTTCAGGAAAGCCTGGTTAACACTTTCTTCTTAATGCTTTTAACTTTCCCAGACACTTCTGCACTTTGGTTATCACCACTGGGATCCCAAGTCCCAAAATGTGGCCTGAGAAGCTGTGCAGAGAGGCTGGTTACAAAAAGAGGGAGGAGCAGGAAGCTTCAGAGCTTTTGCCATGCTTTCCATGCTTATCAGGTTTCAAGGATTTGTTGGATTCAGCCTTGTAGTAGACTGGAAGAGTGTCTTGGCGATCTTTCAAACAGAATCTCAATTCTGGATCCTTCTCTGAGAATAGCTCAGAAAAACAGGAAACAAGAAGATGCTTCTTTTCTCTTGCTTTGTGAGCTTTGGTGGTGTATGTACAATAAGTTAATCTCAGTAGGTGGCTAAAAGCTACTTAGCTAAAGAGAATGTGTCCTTGGCATTATTTCATTGAAATCAGTCTAGCAAAACCAGGGGTGAGGTTGGCTCCAACCTTTAATAAATCCACAGTTTATCTCTTCCTGATAGGAAACAGCAGCTAGTAACTCACAATGTTGTTTAAAACATTCACAGCAGGAATCGGTCAGATAAGGGGCTCACATCATTCCAACCTGTGTTCCACAGTGGCCTTCAAGAATCCATTATTTTTTAAGCTGTAAAATAACTGTATCTGTACAAGAGTGGTTCTGACTAATGAGTGTTCAGCCAATGAAAGAGGTTTCATCTTCAGGTAGAGAAACCTCATGCCTGAAGTAGCTGACAGGAGTGCGGTGGTGTGGTTTGATCATAGGTTAGGCAGCCTAAATTCTAATCCTGATGCCTGCTTGGGGAAATCACTGCATATCCTTGGCATTCATTTTGCTCTCACTTGTAAAGATGGAAGGCTGATTAATTAGTGTCTGGTGAAGGGTTCTCAAGGACTGTCCATTATATTACTACACTTTTCAAAATAACTGATCTTAACCTGGCACAAACTCTGCTTCAATCCCAGTAATTTTACACAGCCGTGAGTGTTTATCCCAGTGTTTAGACAGTGGATAGTCCAACTTTCTGCATTCAGTATAGTTCTATTTCCTGTGCTACCAGGAAAAATTTTAGATCCTTTCATGCCAAAGGTCATAATGTCAGAAGCCTCCCAGCTAACCCAGTAGTGCCCTCGTAAATCAGCCTCTGCAGAACAGGGAATAGTTTTACCAAAGGACTCCTAACACCTAAGACCTCATTGCCATGACTGATTTGGAGTTCTGCTGCTTTGTTTTTCTCCTTCACCATGTTACATGTGATTCAGAAGAATTTGCTTGGATAGGACCTTCTCCAGGTTCAAGGGGAGCTATCACCACTTTTCTGGCTAGGGATCCCTTTCATTAGGGACATTAGGATCTTTGCTTCGGCTGGCTCTCTGGAGGGAGTTATTTGGGGAGAAGGGAAGCAGTGAAATAGTTTGATGAATGGCATCAACTTACATCCCCCAGGAGGATTCCATATGTTTTAGCAGATGTTTAACAAGTTATGGCAACACAACTGGCTGTGTTGAAACAAATTGCGGGGTGACCATCGAACTGTTGTCAGAAGTGAGGTTTTCAACACTTCCATCTGCCTCCTGGCAGTTCCTGCTTTTCTCTGTAGATGTCTGTGAACTGCAGACCTTTTCTTTGTCAGAACAAGCCCGAAGAACCCTTAACTGTCCAATAAAGCATTATTTAATTGGAATGCCTCAAGGAACAATAAACCCTGAAGCTACGTTTCTTAGCCTTCTGGTTTTTAAAAGGAGAAAGGTGCTCTGTAAAATCTTATGAGAATAATAATAGCTTCAGCATTTTAGTGTCAGCTGGAGATTTATAAGTGCATTTGGGCCTCCTCCCTTTGTGTTATATGAGAAATGCAAATGCCAAGAAGCATCAAAACATTTGAGAATAGATGTTTGGATGAGTAAGGCACTTGTCTGAGATCCAGAATCTCATTGTTCATGTTCTGGAGCTGCCACAGGTCTCTAGTACTCCTTCAGCTTTCGTTCGTCATCCCTTAATTTCCCATTTGTAAAAGGAGATAACTCTGCCTCTCTATTTGTCTCTCTTGCCCTATTTAAACGTGTAGGGAAAGGGGACTTCTGGTAAAATGGGCACCTTTCAGTAATGTTCACTAAGGACAAGCAAAAGGTTGTGGGAAGCAAAGTTTGTTAACATGTAGAGTTCAAGTGCAGAAAAAGCTCAGCTGCAAATTTCAGAGGAAACATGAATGTGAAGAACTTTCTCAAAGGATGTGAAGTCAGAAATCTCGGGGCTTTGGCACAAGGTCCATTTTAGGAAACATAAGGAAAAAATGCAAACAGTGGACAGGATATTTTCTGGGTTGGTTTGGTTGGGTTTTTTCAGTTTGGTAATATACAGCTTTACCTGTTATTAGCTGAGGAAATATGTCATCTTAAATAGGATTATTTTGCTTTAAAAGTATCCCTTCAGTGCTAAATATTAAAATTATTACAACAAATTCTCTAAATTGGCATTTGTCTGGGCAGAGTCTGATGGTTCATTCAATCGTTGCTTCTGGAGTTTGGGTTTTAGGCACCGCTGCCAATTCTTTCATGTAATCTTGCAGCTTCAAAGACAAGGAAGGAGGGAGGTGGGCAGAAAGGCATTTAGGAAAATTATGTCTACCTACTTGAGGTAGGATGAGTAGGATATCCTACTTGTATTGGATAATCTTAAGAAGACCTAGATGCCTACTTTCCATCTTGTGATCTGTGGGTCTGAGATATGAGAGTCATATGTGAAATGATAGCAAAACATGCTTTTCACTTCAGAAAAACATGCACGTATGTTACCATGTGATCAAGTAAATATGAAAAAGTTGGGAAAGATAAATCTGTAAATGAATATTCAAAACACAGCTTACTTCTTGATTAAAAAGAAAAATTAGCATGGCAAAGTGGCATGAAGGCCTGTGATTTATATTTTTTTCTTTTTTTCTCCAAAATGTTAGTTGTTTCTTGGATGAAAATGGTTGGGAAATGCTGTTATTGACAAAGAAACCAACTCATAAACAATTTAGCTTCATTTTTCCCAGCTGAGCCTGGGAAAGCAAAACTGGGTTGAAAAATACACTGGCAAGGTTTTAATTATGATTTTAATAACGAAGCTTGAACAAACCTCTTGCTACCAGTACATCAACTGCCCCCTCATGCTGTTTTCCCAGGCCTGATGGAAAGGCCCTGGGAAAGCAGTCTGGTAGCAGATGAGAGAGCATACTGATCAGTTGACATTTCAGGGGGAAAAAAACAACTACCAGAAGATTGCTTACTTTGCTGTCTTTATCTGGGAACAGGTGATCAGGTTCAGACAGTCAGTTTGTCATCTTAAACTCTTTGTGGCTCAGGCCTTGTTTGTTTTGTGCGCTCAGAAGTGCCATTCAGTCTCGTGGCGGAGTTAATAACACTGTGTGATCTCTACCGAGCACAGATTGCTCCTGGAATGTGCCATGGTTATCTGGAAATAGACAGGGACTCAGGTTCCAGCATGCAGATGCCAGAGAGTTTCCTTCTGCCCATCTGCTGAGGTAATGAGCGGGGCTGTGTGTGAGTCCAGCTCTGGGAACCACGGCCAAGCTGGATTGTGGTTGGATTCCTGCTTTATCCACCTTCATGGCAAATCGGGAAAGAGCTCAGTGGAGCTACCGACAGAAAATAATAAGAAAAGAAGGGGGAGGGGAGAGCAGTTTGAAGGCATAGGAAGTGGGAGGAAAGGTGGGGAGGCCAGGGAAGGAAGCAACAAGGAAACCGTGAAGCTGAGAACTCAGATGTGAAGCCCAGACAGGAAAGGGTTTGTAAGTAATGGGTTAGCTGTGCAGAGTGAAATTCAATTCTCTCAAAATCCGTGCAGTTCCACCAGTGAGGAGCCCGGTTTTTGCACAGCTTCCCAACCCTGCAGTTTCTGCTTCTGAAACCCCAAGCTTAGCAGAAGTGTAACAGAGAGACTATTTTGATCATGGTACATGCGACGTAAGGTTCAAGGGACAGATGCTTCAGATGGGAGGGCTGTGACGCTAGGCACTCCTGACATGGGAGAAAGTAGTCTTAGTGTTTTTGGGCTAAACCATGAAACTATTTCCCTCTTCTGATTTCATCACAGTGATGTGTTTACCAGAAAACAAGTAAAACAGCCCTCTCACAAGTTTATCTATGGTAAAATTGGTTTTATCTAAGGTTGCTATTATGCTTTAGGTTCACAGAGGATGTACTATATCCTTTACACATAACAAAGCCTGTAAACCCCAGCTTTAAATGGGAAACTCAATTCAGTGCTGGCTGGGATTCACAAAGCCGTTCCTTCATGACAGTGAAAGCACTATAAACTCGGGAAGCTCATTTTCAATAGTGGCCCCTTAAATTGCACAGTTGAGCATGTAAGAGCACTATTGTGTCTATGCGAGCATGTGGAAGATTTGAAAGCTGGGGTCACATATAGTTGACTTTTGTTCATTTACAAAACAGTTTCATAGAATGGGGATGGAAAACAGAAAACACATACAAGTCTTAGGATACATTGCCCTACACTTTTTTTCCAAAATATCAGAATAATGATGTCACTGGGGGGCGGGGGGTGTGTGCGTGTGCAGTTGGTGGAAAAATGCCAAGTCTTCCTGATGAGAAAGGGATCTTGTCTATAGAATCTGGAGCTGTTTAAAACTGCAGTGTTGTGGGCAAGACTAAGCCCACTCAGCTTCCTAGAAGCCCTCTGCATGAGATCTGTGCACAGAGGTAAGCAGTTGGGTGGCTAGACAGATGCACACGCGTGTTCATGGTTTATTCAGGTATGCAGCCAAATTGCCTGGGGTGTGGGGGGGGTCCTGAAATGTTCCCGTGACAGTGTAGGGGTAAATGTGGGACACTGTTGCAGGGGTGGGGGTGTGCAGAGCAGGGGCCAACAGAGTCCAGTTTGACAGGTCTGCAGGGTGAGAATGTAATCTCTGCCTGAAAGGACCGTGGTCTGCTGCTCAAGGGGTATGACAAGCCAGCCTCCTGGAAAATAACACTCCGAGTCCTTTGCAAAGGAATCAAATAAGGAACAGGGTTATTACTTTGTGTCAAACTGTGTGTAATAAAGAAATGGAAATCCCCTACTCTGCCACAAAGACCAAGGAGAGGTAGGATCATGCTGTGACACAAATAAATGAATAGTGGAACAGAAATGGAAAAACGTGGGCCCGAGCATTATGATAGAATATCAGACCTTGAAATGATTGTCTCAAGCAACAGACTACAACAAAAAATACATAACAAATATGATCTGGTTGTGTAGTCTAGTTTTGTGATTGCACAGAAATGGATTGGGGACTATAGCTGTTAATTTTTATGTGCCTCTCCCTATTTTTATATCACAGTAGGAAAAAAAGAAAACCAATGCCAACAGATATCTGCACCTGGGGAGCCTTGTAACTGCTCATTACCAGATATATGAGGCATTGCAGAGAATCACAGAATTTCAGGAGCTGGAAGGGACCTCGAAAGATCATCCAGTCCAACCTCCCTGCCCGAGCAGGATCACTTAGATTAGATCACACAGGAATGTGTCCAGATTGGTCTTGAATGTCTCCAGAGAAGGAGACTCCACAACCTCTCTGGGCAGCCTGTTCCAGGGCTATGTCAGCCTCATGGTGAAAAAGTTCTTCCTTATATTCAGGTGGAACTTTCTATGTTCCAGCTCAGAACCATTTCTCCTTGTCCTGTCACTGGCCATCACCGAGAAGAGCCTCCTGACACTCACCCTTAACATATTTATATGTTTATATTTATATAGACATAATTTATAATGAGGTCACCCCTCAGTCTCCTCTTCTCCAAGCTGAAGAGCCCCAGCTCCCTCAGCCTGTCCTCATGAGGAAGATGTTCCACTCCCTTAATCACCTTGGTGGCCCTGTGCTGGGCTCTCTCAAGGAGTTCTATGTACTTCTGGAACTGAAGGGCCCAGGACTGGACACAATATTCCGGGTGCTGTCTCACCAAGGCAGAGTAGAGGGGGAGAAGAACATCTCTTGACCTACTAGCCACCACCTTTCTAATACACCTCAAGATGCTGTTGGCCTTCCTGGCCATGAGGGCACATTGCTGGCTCAATAGCTGAGATACTTAACAGAGGTGCTGGTGCATCTTTTTTCCTTTGCACTGCACTGTTAGATATTCATGTTGTCTCCTGTTCTAATAAGTGTTTGAGGGTCCAGATTCACATCCCACATCTTAGAGCATCAGGGATGTATCAGCACATGGACCCACCTGCATGGGGCCACAGTCAGGATCTGGCAAATTCTTGCAGGATGGCAAATTCTTCAGTGCTTTCTCTGTGGTTATATGAGTGCAGTTTACTAACAGACTTGCTCCTGGTTGTTACTGAGTTAACAGTGTTACTTCCCTGAACTTTTTCCAAGTGTGGTTTCCCTGGGGCAGAGTTGAGGTTCTCTGGTGTCTGCTGGATGCTGTTGGACTTGGGATACAGTCATCCTGTGTGCAAGAGCAGTAAATAAGATGACCTCTTCTACAGTTGTCTATTTTTCTGAAATGTGTAGTTGTCAGACTTAATTGAAATTGTTTAACTGGCCCAGAAGTTACTGGCACGCACCCGCGGCACGACTGCAGGAGCCACGTTTCCTTAGGAAACCAGGACTAGAAGGGTCAGCTGCTCCCGTGTCACAAACACGGGCTCATCGTTGTGTTTGGTGCGTGCTTTTGAAAGGCTTTCCAAGGCTTTTCCAGTGTCGTTCTTCGCTAAGTTTCTCCGACAGATCTCCGAATGCGTTTAGGCAGCTGACACCGAGGTCCAACAAGCGACCTCCCATCTTCCTGGTCTTCCAGTTTGCATCCCTGGTATCACCCCCGGCTCCATCTCTGGAGACAGGGAGTAGGCACCTCTCCTTCCTCCGGTGCCTTCGGTGGGGGGAAAGGGTCCCCTAGGCTGGCTGCCCCGCGCTGGCTGCACCTGGACCACCCTCCTCAGGCTGCCGCTCCCGTCCCACCGCACGCTGAGCAAGGGACGAGCCCTCAGGCCGCCTTTGGCGACTCCAAGCAAGTTTACAGCCGAGGGACGCGGGCAGACGAGAGGGGCAGGCGGCTGGTGGGTGGGTGGGTGG
>VXBZ01003489.1:108899-174043 GCA_013399135.1 Heliornis fulica
CCCCCCTTGCCTGTGAGCATTTAGCAGCTGCTTTGCTGTTTATCATTTCTGCATTGCTAAAGATCTGTCATGGGCTAATTTGGTATAAATTGCCTGAGACTGAAAGAAGTGGCTATAGGAAGGCATGCATTGATCTCTTTTTGTTAACCACACCAGCTGCTAAAACAGTTTGTCAGCATGTTTATTTATTTATTATATTGTATTTACTTTTGCCCTGAGATTTAAAGAAACAAACGACAAAGATGTTTTACCTTTACAAATTGCCCTCAGAGGGAATTTCCTTCTGCACCTTTGCCACCTTCTGTTCTCTGCCAATGAGCCTGGAGGATTTTCCCTTTCCCAAAGTTTCTAAGCAGCAGCACATACTCTTCCAGGGCAGTTAAGCTCTGCCAGAGGTGCTGTCCTTCACGGGTCTTCCTCAGAGCTAGAGGCAGAAAGACCCAGTATCCTGGGGAGTTGTATATCTGCGGGGGTCTTTGCATCGAATGACCTCTGCATGTGTCATGATACAGGAAGCTTGGGATGACCACGTGCCTAAAGGCAATGCTTCATGCTTGGTGCAGTAGTATGCAGTGAATGTTGGGTGACAATTGGGAGGCTTTGTGTGGTGTCAATTTACCCTCAAAAAATTAGAGATCATGCAGAACAGCAGGGGTTGGAAGCGACCTCTGGAGATCATCTAGTCCAGCCCCCCTGCTAAAGCAGGATCACCTAGAGCAGGGTACAGGTGGAGTTTTGAATACCTTTGAGACTCCACAGCCTCTCCAGGCAGACTGTGCCAGCACTCTGCCACCCTCACAGTAAGGTTTGTCTTCGTGATCCACCTGGAACTTCTGTGCTCCAGTCTGTGCACGTTGCCTCTTGTCCTGTCACTGGGCACTACTGGAAAGAGTCTGGCCCCATCCTCTTGACACCCACCCTTTAGATATTTATAAGCATTGATGAGATCCACTCTCAGTCTTCTCCGGGCTAAACAGACCCAGCTCATGAGAGAGATGCTCCAGTCCCCTGATCTTTTTCACATCCCTCTGCTGGACTCTCCCCAGTAGTTCCCTGTCTGTCCTGAACTGGAGAGCCCAGCACTGGATGCAGTACTCCCGGTGTGGCCTCACCAGGACAGAGCAGAAGGAAGGATCACCTCCCTCGACCTGCTGGCACTATCTTCTCAATTCACCCTAAGGTATCACTGGCCTTCCTGACCATGAGGCCACGTTGCTGACTTGTCCACCGGTTCAGTTAAAAGAAACCCAAACCCATTATCTTGTCATTGTCCTTAGACATGGGGGAAGTGGTTTTTTGATTATTGCAGGTTTATTAGTACAGGTGTTGCTTCCGCACAGGATCCATCTTGTATGTGTGGTCCCTCCAAAAAAGGATTCCCATAATTGGTTCATGAGGGTTCTTATTCCTGGGGGCTTTTTTTGGTGGGGCCATCACTTTGCTGCGTGTTTGCTAAACAAACCTGGTCTGAAATGGAAGTTTTTTAGCTACTTGAGAAATAAATTGAAAGGCCACTGCAGAAAAGTCAATTCTTAAGCCTAGATCATAGAATCATAGAATCATAGAATCATAGAATCATAGAATGATTAGGGTTAGAAGTGACTCCCAGAGGTCATCTAGTCCAACCCCCCTGCAAGAAGCAGGGACACCCCCAACTAGATCAGGTTGCTCAGGGCCTCATCCAACCTGGCCTTGAACGTCTCCAGGGATGGGGCATCCACCACCTCCCTAGGCAGCCTGTTCCAGTGCTCCACCACTCTTACAGTAAAGATCTTTTTCCTAATATCCAATCTAAATCTCCCTCCTTCTATTTTAAACCCCCTTGTCCTGTCACAACAGGCCCTGCTAAAAAGCCTTTCCCCATCTTTCTTGTAGGCCCCCTTGAGGTATTTTTTTTTTTTTAGAGCAAGGTATCACTTTAGGAAGAAAGAGAGGATGCTTCTGATGAAATAAACAGTGCTGAAACTGAATCTCGCCCATGTGCTTGGTGTTACTTGGTTCGGTGATCATGAAAGGGACCACATGATTTTGCGAATTGGGGCCTAGATCTGACTTTGCTCAGCTCAGCTGTTGATTGGCTGCTTAGTTCATCTTTATTCCTGCCCCTCTGCCTCCTGCATGTAAGTTGACGCATAGCTGTGTTAGCGAAGGATTTTCCTTGAGTGTCTGTGTGATGCATAGCGTGATCTGGAGTCTGCCCTGGTTAGTCTTCTGGAGGCAGCATCCCCTCTGCTCCTGATGTCTGTGATGTAGGTGTCAGGACAAAAACTTTCAGCAGTTGTTGATCCTGGGCAAGTGGAACTGAACTAAGGTGCTAATGTGAAAAGTCGTGTAGTATTCAGATGATAATAGCTCTTAGATTCTTTCAGGCTTCTCACTTGAGCAATAAACAGCTTTAAATACGTTTTATGCCATCCCAGATGTCTGGAAAGCCAGTGAGACAGATGAGAGGAATAGGGTATGGGACCAAATGGTGACTTGTTGACTGTGGGTCAGTGGCACAGCCTGGCAGGGGCTCAGGAGCTTAGAGGCCCTGGCTGCAGCTCGGGTTGTATATATTGTGTGTGATTAGGGGGCTGACTGTTTCTGCAGCTCTGTGCCTCTCACAAGGCTCAGCACTGAAATTGAAATGCTAGCAGCTTTTTTTTTTTTTTTTCATGGCCCAATGCCCAGTTTGAAGAAGGGTGATTTTGGTCATGTTGCTAGACATACGTATTTATGGCCCCGTTTCATCTGTTGAATTTAATCTGTTGGGGTATTTTTAACGTTATTATGGAAACAGTTACTATATTTACTCCTTAAGAAAAACTCAGTGTGTGACAGTCTATGAGGAGGGAGTTTTAGAGTAATAAAGATTGCACTAAATGATGGTGTCTACACTTCTTCAGGAAAAATGCTCTAAATGAACTGACTGGCATTTTGCCTGTTCTTGAGACACGGACCTCACAGGGCACTGAACTAGAACATGCTATGCTGGGAAAGCAATGACAAGATTTGTTCTTGGCTCACTTGATGGCACATCTCATTTTCTTGGGGAGCCAAAAGAACCGGATCATCTTGTACAGAGAGAGCTTATGCCTGTACTAGGCTGGTATCTCAGACCCGCTGGGATCCTGTTTCTCACAGAAGTCTGTGGAACCTGTGAGTACTGTCTACCTTTCAGATGAACTTCTCAAGACCTGCTGCCATGGTACATGAGATAGCAGTGTGGAAATGTGCTGGATTTTGGAATGGGAGTCACTGTTACTGTTGATACATTTATTTCTGTAATCATTTGAAAACATCAGGCCTGTCTTGGCTGATAATAATTGGTAGGATGTAATAATGATGACAGTATGGTGGATCCACAAGGGACAAATATGAGAAGCAATTGAGAATAAAGGATTTCATGATCCAAAAGGCTCTTAAGAGAGATGGACTTTGGATCTCATTTATTTTTGAACTGCTGACTACCCTGTATTAATGGCAGAGGGGGATTCTCAGACCTGTTTAGAATGAGGCACTATGTGTTGATAACAAAGCTTTTGCTTATGATAGAAATATGGCTGAAGCACAGACACATAACAGGGATCTTCTGGAGTTGCACCAAGGTGGTGTTTGGTTTGGTTTGTTTTTTTTTCAGAATAAGATACAGGAAAAGCAGAGAGCATTCTGGAAATGCTCGAGGCATGAGGCTTGGAGGCATCAATAGATCTCTCTGACCTATGTTTTACTTTGACGCTTGAGAACTGGCAATGTAGTATGATGCTCATGTGATGAATGACTCTGGGTTTGCAGGCTTGATAAAAGATATTCCAGAGTGATAAGGATTTTGGCTTACAGTGATGCATTGCCAATTAAAAACTGATTCTTTTCTCTTTAATGTTAAAGTAACACCAGTCTGATGAGATTAAAAAAAAAAAAAAAGGAATTTCCAGAGACTGGCTGGATTAAGAGGGGGTTTTTACTTTGTTTTATGACTTTATTCTTATTTTTTTTTCTTTTTCCTCCTCACTGTGCTGAAAGGACCAGGTTTCATGCTTTGCATTTCACATGTTCGTATTTTGATACTGCAGTGGGAAGGGCTTGGCAGGAGAAGAATCAAGAGTTTAGTTTAAAAACATTTATTTTATCTGTTAATACTGCTGCAGACAGTTCCAAGTTTCCGTTTGTAGTGGATTTGTTGTATTTCTGCAACATGATGCTCTTTGGGAACAGCTTTGAAATTCCACACTAGCCTTGGGGAGCAGAAGGCATCAGGAGCAAGGTTAGACTCTTACTCCCAAGTCCTATCACTGATTTTACTGCTCAGAACTGAGAGGTGCAGATGCCAGCATCACTAACGTCAGCCTGATGCAGAACCTTTTTGGCTCTGGGCAAGTTGTGTGGCTTTTTCTGAGCATCTGTTTCACCAGCTGTGGAAATGAAGACAGTACCCCCAGCATGTGGGTATGATGGACGTTCTTGTTAGCTCATCACAGTGAAGTGCAGCGGAACTGTGAAGCGTCATGGGTGGCTGTTTCAAAGTGCGAAGGTGTAAAATGGTGTAAACCACAAGTTTGCATCTTTGTTAGGGAAGAGAAGTAATAAGTGGGTGTCCCTCTGGAGAAACAGGGGCACAGGGAGTGTGGGGAAGAAGGGGAATTTGTTTAAAGTGGAAAGGTTGGGTGAGACGTATGCCTCATTCTAACCTTTTCCACAACACCTAAATTCATTTACTTGGAGCCTTGCAAAGTGTCTGTCCAGGGCTGGATTTTGCCCTCATACCACAGGGTGATGCAGTTGCATTTCCTTTTGTCGTTTTTCCAGTTACCCCCTCCACACACTTGCTTTCTATGATCAAAGCTTCAATCTTTAAAGCTATGCCAGTGCCTTGTAATAATGCTCAGAAGATCCTCTATGGGGAACAGTTCTGATTAGACACTGAGGAATTCTCTAATTCTCTTCATACTTCTTACGATTAGGAACATGTGTGGTGCTTTTCCCTTGCTGTTCCTACCTCTTCTTTGGGCCTCCTCCTCCTCAGACACTCTGCTCATTCTTTAAGCTCTCCTGTTGTCTTGTCTTACACAAACTCAGTTCCTTGGTTCTCGTATTTGGCTCATTCTTTTTATCTTCTACGGCACTTGGTGCATGCTTAAAAATAATAAATATTAATAATAGGGCTCTTTGAACCAGTAGGTTCTTTGCTGCTTAAACTCACCTTTTCCTGCTGCTTATCCCCTATTAAAAGTTGCTATAATCTGCAGATTGTAGCTCTAATAACTGGTGCAGCAGCGGCTGGGCTTGTGACAAGCGCAGGATTATAGCTCCAGGTGTGGAAGTGGCAGCAGGAGAACAGATCCTCAAAGGCACAAAGATGTTTCAGTTGAAATATTCGTAGTGATAAAGGGAGAGAGGCCAAAAAATTTAGTGTGGAAACAAGAGCTATTTAGATGAATAGCCCTTCTTACACAGGTCTCCATGGAGTGCCGGTGGCCTATATAGGGTAATCCTGTATTGCACATAAAATCCTGTGTTTAGAAGGGGAGAAGCATTCTTTCTGGAGAAAACAGTTTAAGGCAGTTCTTCTGGAGATGCTTTCAAGCCAATTCCTAGGAAGTGTCTTCAATCAACAAGAGAAACAATGAGAAATGTTTGTGATGCTCCTGTATGTTTTCTTCTAACTCCCTCTGCAGACGGGTTCACCTCTCCTTAGAGCTACAAAAGGAAAAGATACTGTCAGCCCCAGAGTGTAAAGTTGTCCACATAATGTACAGGTCAGGCTCTGAAGCTCTTGCCACACACATACATACATGCACACAGTCTTTTGGACCTCAGCAATGTTTTCACTGTCTCAAATCCCACAGGCTAAGGAAGGGATAAACAGGAATGGGGCGTGTGAGGTTTTCCCACCACACCTCCTTTCCTCTGTTTAACAATACAAGCTGCTGGTTTAGGAGAAGAAGAGGGAATCCTGAGGTGTCAGGGCAAACTCCAGGAAACCTGATTTGTTTTTTCTGTGCAGCGTTGGTTTGGCTCTGCTTAGGGGCAGTGAGCTGTTCCTGAGCACAACCTCTGTTAGATGGGTTGCTTCCAAGCTTATGCCTTCAGCAGAAACCACACTAGTTATTGCTTGAGGCTGGGACTGGTTGGGAGTTTGTCAAGGAAACAATTTGCCTGCAGAAAATGCTGATTTATTGAAACTAGTAGTGCTTTATGGGAAAGGGTTGGTCTACACTCAGTTCTTCAGTGAATTTCTTGCATTTGGGATGAAATTTCTTAGTCAAAACAGAGATACTGGTTAGGAGCCAGGTGGTTTGGGTTTTTCACCTATGCTGTCACAAATCCAAAGCAGGGCCCTGAAGCAGGTCTGAACTGCAGGACTGCTGTTCCAGAGCACGTGGGTTTTTGCATGAAGGTGGATTCGAAACCTTCATCCCTGTATGAAATGGAAAAAAAAAAAGTTTATATCTTAAAATGTGGAACTTAAGTTCCCATGCAGATGTCCCTCTGTCTCCCTCAGTGTCCTTGCTGTCTGTCCTCACTGGTTCTGAAGGTTTGTGTCTCCTGTGAATGTGCTCTTCATGGAGTGGAGCAAAGAACCTCAGGAGACCTTGGAAAAATAATCTGCATATAAGTCACAGGAGGAGAGCGACTGACTGTGAAACACTGTTGGTATATTTTGGCAGAGTCAAGGCTATACAGCTCCTAAACCCCAGCTTTCTCTGAGGAATACTGTTAAGAAAAGCACCTTAAGCAGCCAAGGAAAATAGAGCTGAACACTGCTGATATGCTTGAGCCTGGGCCATTATTGTTGGGCAGGGTAGAAAAAATAATGCTTAGGGCAAGAAAGATGCTTCTTGGATCAGGATGAAATGTTCTCCTGCTGGTTTGATTGCAGTGAGCTCAGCAAAGGCAGGGATAACACATGGTTTCAGTGAGAGGCTTCTTCCAATTTCTTCTCTCTCCTGTTTTATGGGCAGGAAAGTGGTCCTCTCATCATCCTTTCTTAATACTCCTTGGAGAGTGAGGAGATAACAAGAAGCAAGCCAGGAGGGGATCTCAGATAAGCTAGATGTGTGCTTAGCCAGGACATTTGTTTTCTGCATCATCAAAGATCCTGTATTTGGTTACTCCAGTGCTCCTCAGGCACGCGAATCCCGATGCTGAGGGGAAATTTCAGAGGCTTCCTCTGTTGTAGAAGCTGGGATTGTGGAACCGAGGAGCACTCCCCAGATGTGATTATATAAGAATACCACTTTGCTTTACTTTGTATTTTGTTCCCCCTGCATTTCAAAAAGGTGGGGTGGGGGGGAAGAAAAAGGCTGGCGGTTGAAGCTTCATTGCATAAGCAAGGATCAAACACTCCACTTAAAGACAAAACATTCCAGGACCTTACTGTGTATTTGAGGTTTAAATAACTGGAGTTTCCTGTTTCCAAGAAGCCAAGTGCATACTCAGATGGTCTCTGCTAACCTGCTTTAAGAAGACTTTTGTTCGTTTTGTGGTAGACAAGGAGTCTGAGCTTGCCTTTTTGGTTTCACCTCTCCTTCTGGGTAAAGAAGGTGTGTTGGCACATAGAAACATGGGTCAGCAGAAAGGCCTGAGCTAGTGGAAAGCAGAACCAGGACCTCCATACAGCTCTGATGGGTGCTGCACAGAGGAATCCACAGCATACTGTCAACTCTGGAAATAATGTAATGTCAAAGCACTCCTGGATGGGAGCTCCAGTGTGTGAGTCCCCCAGACAAAGATGCAGACCGTGAGTATGGACTCTTTGAAAGAACAAGTGAAAACATCCCAAGCCGCATTTTTATGGGTTTTTGGTGATAAAAAGGCCATACTTATTTTCAAATGTTGGATAACAATAATCACTTAATACATTCTCACAAAAAATAAAAAAGTTGATCTAAGAAAAGAAAAGATTTCTCTTAAATTAATCAAGCTTAATTCTTCTATCTTTAGTGGTATCAATTAGGTATCAATATTTGGTATTGGATTTGGTATCAATAGCAATAGCTTTCTGTCTCTTGTTTTTTCTAGTTACAGTCATTAAAAGAATCTCTAAAGGAAACTCTTCAGAGGCTGATTGCTAAGGTTCCCTAGATCCTTAGATTCCTTGGAAGGATGAAGATATGCTTCTGCTTTGCTTCAGAGACTTAGACTGTGTTTAATGATAGCTGGCATTTGGGAATTATGTGAGATGTTTTCAAGGACTAGACCATTTGCCCACAAAAGTCAGTTTGCCTCATCCAACAGGTGGGCAAAACAACTTCATTGCATCCATTTCACATCTGTATTCTGCACAAGATCACACCTGTGGACTGTCCTTTATCATGAAGCTGCAATCTTCAGCTGTAATCTTTGATTCTTTATGAGGTGCAATGGTATGGAGTGGAACTAAACATTGATATTTAATTTATTTTTTTTTAAGGGAATATGCTTAAATTTAAGATGCCTGAGTCTGTCTTGCAGCTTCACAGGTTACCACACAGACAAAGCTTGTCATTTCCTTCCTTCTGCTGTTCTACTGTCCCTGAGAGGCTTTTCCTCGTGAGGAATGCTGCCTAGTAAAGCAAGGATTTGTCCAGATACAGTGTTGTTTAGCAAGGAGGTGGTAAAACAGATGCAGTTGTTGAAGCTGATAAGGTAATTTTCTCACCCTTCCAATAACTGTAAATGCATTCAAAAGAAGACTCACATTGCTAGTAGTGTGTGGGATTGTGTGTGTACTCCTGGATGTGGATCAGAGATTGACTGGTGGGTAATGAAACCTGAGTGAACAGATTGGGCAGGCAGCTGAACTACCCGTGTACCAGCCCACCAGAATGAGTCTGTTGCTCAGAATGTTTCTGGCAGATGCAGCCTCTCTGTTTCGTGTCACAGTGATGACGCACCGCTTGTTACCGAGTCCCTGTGCCGCCCGCCTTAGCTGAACATCTCAGAGTGGCAAATGGATTGTGTCTTTGTGGCACCTTTCTGAGGCACAGCACCCTGTTTACCAATTCCCATTTTAAGTGCAATCGCAGGAAACCTGTAAAAATACTAGAGAATAAGAAATTTTGCTTTTGAGGAAGAGCCAGAATCAGTCTTTCTTCCTTGGTAACATCTATCCAAATTTTGCTCTGAAAGGATATCTTCATTTTAAAAATGGGGAGGGAATATTTATTTCCTGTATTACAGGAAGATTTTCTATTTCCCAGCTAACTAAGTGCTTTGCTTTGCTGCCCTCCTGGAGCCAAATGTCCCATATAACACAGTGATGTGTTTTTAAGGCCTTCTCATCTTCTGACTCTTAGTTGTGTATTTACTAAATTCCAATGAAGCACCTTTTCCTCTGTAAATGAAGCTCTGTTTATGGGTTGTGTTTCTGGGATGGGTATGAGAGATGGGTTGGTTGGTTGTTTCTCATAGAGAAGCAAAGATCTCCTAAAGTTTTGGAAGGACTGGGGAAGTGAGACTGCTTACCTCAGCCGAAATAGCATTTTTCAGCTGGGATATGCATTGGACTGCGGAAGGCAGTCCAATCACAGAGTGTGTTAGTTTGAAAGGGACATTTAAAGTTCACCNTACAGGTCATGGCCCTGGGACCAGAACCTCCTTTTTCCACATCACAGAGTGTGTTAGTGTGAAAGGGACATTTAAAGTTCACCTAGTCCAACCCCCTTGCAGTGAGCAGGGACATCTTCACTAGATCAGGTTGCTCAGAGCCCCATCAAGCCTGACCTTGAACGCTGCAGTGCTCTCACTGCTACTCTCAATTTCTTTTGAATGCCAACTTTTGACGTGTTGAACTTTTTTAGAAGTGCACACAGGTTCATAGCAAACATTTTCCTTTGAACAGACTGGCTTTTACAGGCTGTTTACCCCCAAAAAATGTGTTTGCAGAGATGATCTAATCAGGCCTAATAGTACATAATGAGCTAGTGACTCCCTGAGTCTTCCCATTTAGTGGTATCTGAGGAGTGATATGGTCTTGAAGAATTTGCCCCTTTTCTGAGCAACAAGCTTAATCAAAGCCGTGAAGTGAGATGGCTGCCTTCTCCACCCCCAGGCACTCCTGGGTGCTTCCTTGAGAAAGTGATTTGCTTTGGAGTTATTAAAAAGGCACACACTTGGAAAAAAAAAAAACAAGGTGTGGGGAGGGGGAGAGGAAAAGAAGCAGCTTCCCAGGCACAGGTGTGGAGCTGCTGCCAACTGCGCAGTTCAAAATCACAGCTTTGTTCTTGAGATTGCAGTAGCATTAAAAAAAAAAAAAAAATCAGCCTTCATCTTAATGAGAGCTCAAGTCCCTGAGCTTGTGTGGAATCAGGGCTAGGGATTCTCATTTTCTCACTCTTCAGAGGTGCTGAGTACCATGTGTGGCAGCTGGAGTTAGCAGGGGCTGTGTGTGCTCAGCATTTTGGAAGGAAAGCACCACGTGCATGTGCTGTGAGCTATGATGTGCAGAAGATGGGATATCTAGGGGAAGTGCAGTATCTATGGCCCTATAGTTGTTTCTTAATTAAACCCCAGACACTTTGCATGGCTTCTCTTGAACTTCAGGACTTTGCTTTTCTTGAGCATATTTGAAACTTCTAGCCTGGCAACTCCATGGAGCTTTCTATTAAGGTATTAAGGCGAGGAAAACCAGTTGGTTGCCTCAAGCTGAGGAAGAAATGCTAGACTTGAAGGATTATCTCGGTGCAATGAATTTTAAAGACTTTTTGCTATACATGTGTGGAAAGCTATCAAAATGCTAATGGTTCTGCTGTCTTTTTTAACCCTCTCAACATTCAGAGTTGTTGGAGGGAAGGCAGAGAATGATGCTATGCACCTGGAAAAGGACAATCCAGCCAGAAATTAAGTTTTAAGTAGCTTTTCATCTGTTAGCCACAATTTCTCCCGGAGAGAAAGAATAATGATGCACCCGTTGTTTGGACAGACCAATTCTGTATGCTCGGTGTAGCCAATCTGTGGATGTGGCGTAGGTCAGGTACTCCCTGCAACCAACATTCTGCAGAAAAGCCCCCTGGAACAGGATGGGTCATCCTACCATGGCAGGTTGAACACAGGTACAGCACTGCAGGCACATCCTCTGTTTGCTTACCCTAGCTTTTCACCAAGGAGACTCTGATTCTCTCAGCTGCCTTGCCTCACCATCCTAACCAAGAGCACATGTAGGATCCTGGAGGACCCACAGGTCAGACTATTGTCCATGTTTGCTCTGTGGCAGCTGTGACCTGGCCCCAAGGCTTGTCTCGTGCTGAGCAGGTACTGCCTTGGCAGTAGCTCTGTGCCACTGTGGCTGCCCTGCAGCTGGGCTGGCGGGGTCTGCGCAGGAGGCAAGCAAGCACCTTCCTCTGGGGATACTGTCTTTATCTGTGAGGAACTTCTGTTCCATTTATTTAAGCTTTTGGTTTAGGCTTTTTGACATGTTAGGAATATCTCACTCTACAGAGATTCTGTTAATGTTCTGCTTTGGAGCCACGTAAATACTTGGATAACCAGCATTATAAATAACTAAAATTGTGAGTGTTATTAAACCCATGAGACTCAGTCATTCCTTTAGCTGTCTCTGAAACATCTTAGAGCAATGGGTCTGTCTACACTTTCCTTTTTAATCAGGCAATTTCAGCCCCCAGGAGAGCCTGAATCACTGAGCTGTGGGGTTATTTTTACCATTAAGGTTGTGGCTTTCAGGTTTCAATGAACTTTCAGTGCTTTGGTTTGTTTTGTGGTAGGCACACTTACTGTTAAATATTAGCTGCCAGATTATTTCATATCTTCAGAGCATCAGTGTTTTCCATTTTTGCAGCTGAAGAATATGGGTGCAGTGGGTCCTGACCCACAGTGGGGCAGGACCAAAGGCAGGCAATATAAAAAAGGGTTTCATCAGAGATCTGTTTGGGGTTGGCACCAGGAGAGTATCAGATGAAACAAGGTAATCAGGATAGCAGCGAGGGACTGTGGAACAGGCTTTTCCTTTCCAGTTCAGCATAAGTGTGATGAGGTATTGCTCTGCTTGAGGAATCCTACTCTGGGACGCTGGGGAAATCCACTTTAGAGAAAACTGGTTTGACTTTGGGTTGTTCTAAATGATATGAAGATATGGCTGGTGCGTAGTGCACTAACCATGGGGGTGTTTGTGACGTCAAGTATACGTGTTGACTGTGTGGTTCTTAGAAAACTTACTATTTTGATACATTGTATATTTATATATTTGGGATAAGCAATATATATTCTCCCTCCCTTTGTATTTTTCCCAGCATGGACAATTACAATCTGCTGGTCAGTCTCATGCACACTTAAAGACTACTGTTGGTGGACTTTTTCTGATTCTTATGTTTCTCAATGGTTGTCTTTAGGTATTGCAAACAATAAGGGGAATAATTTCTTATTAAAAGGTAAAATGTTTGTGGTCACTGGAAAAAAATAATCTCATCACCTTCTTCTAACTTAGTTGTTTTCTTGCACAAAATATATTTTGCATAATCTTGATTTAAGATTGTATGCAAATTTAAGATTGTGTTAAGAAATTGATGGCTCCTCTGGTGTCAATAGTTGTTTTTCAGACAGAAACCTTAAACTGTGCAAGTCTTTGCAGTTTCCCTTTGGGTTTTTTTGTGTGTGTAAAGAGAAATGAAGCTGAGCTGCATTCTTCTACCACAACCCCTTCTTCCATGCTGAAAGATGAAGGCATTGGCAGTGGGAAAAGCAGGGTTTATAGAAGAATGTACGTGCATGACCTGTCAGCCTTACATCTGTGATTAAATATGCAGTTAATCTCTGCAGATGAAATGCTAAACATGAATACAAACAAAAATCCTCTGTTCTCTCTGAAGAAACATGCTGTGTAGATTTGGGATTTTAGATGAGCCTGTGAAGGGGGTGCTGGGCTGGCCAAAGCGGGAGCAGGATATGGAGGCATGGTCTGTGAAGGACACTTATTGGAAGAGGATGGGTCACACTCTTTGACAGAAGTCAGTACAGGTGTTCAGTTTATTTAGGGTTGCCTTGGGAGAGTAATTCTTATGCAGGATGGAATAGTAATCTCTGTCTTCTTCCTTTTATTTTTTAATTGAAAAATTGTGTAATTGAAACACCCTGATGCTCTTTGCTGTTGATAGCATGAGGAAAGAAGGGGTGTTGAAAGGCTGATTGTAAAAAAAAAATAAATTTGCAAATGGACTTTTTTGCATGTACTAATCTATGTTTCTGAGGTGAGAATAACTGTAGGAGGTCCAGCCCATGACACAAAGCAGGCAGATTTCCTCATTTGCTCAGAAGGACATACTGGTCTTCTAATACTGTCTGGAAGTTAGGAAAAAAAAGGGTATCTGAATGGGTCTGCAGTATTCCAGAAGCCAGGAGCTTGGTCAGATTACCTAGCTGTTGGATGAGCTATGGTTGTTGTCCATGTGCGTGGCCTTAGCCCATGGCAAACGAAAGGTAATGCAATTTAGCTGAACTCTATCATTGCTAAATTAAATTACCTCACATCAGCTGCAGGGGATGAGCATGCACATACAGAGCAACCACAGCTCAGTTGATGTACAGACTAAAGTGACTTTACTGAGGCTTCCACTTGAGCGTCCTGGTGGCCAAGCCATTGTGGTAATAACCATTTGGAAGGTGAAGGAAGATCTAATTTTGCCTCCAATTATCAAGTGTAGGGACAATATTCTCTAACATTTTTCACTTGGGGAGCTCAGACTGATGAGTTTGAGGTAGATGGAAATAGAGGTTTACAGCAATTATTGTATTTACCTTAAAAATAATAATAATAATAATAATAAAAAATCCCTTTCCAGCAGCTGTTGACTCCATTGAGAAGGTCTTCTTGCCTGTAATAGGCACTGGTGCCAAACACATTTTTGTTCTCTTGGCGATGTGTTTCCTGAAAGGTTCCTTACATCTGCAGGGAATTTTTGTGCCTTAAACACCAGAAATAATCCCAGGGCTTTTCCAGATATCCATGAGAACTTTTTTTAATTGAGTTAAAATTCTCTCATTTGCCAACAGACCAAGTAGCAGTCTGTCCTCATCTTCAGTTCCTTGGTCTCTAGGATCAGTACCTAGCATAGGAGTGCCAGGAGGTTCTGCTGAATGACCTGATCTTGCCTATGAACCATCTGGCAAGCCTTGGCAGCCTGGAGTCAGGACCAATTTGGCTGCCATAAGGGGGTTTGAAAAGTAACTGGTGTAAAATTATGCTGGAGAGGACATAGGATGGCACTTGGATGGCTCCCAGGCATTTCCAATAGGAAGAGCTAGCTGTTAGTGAAAGCTTTTTTAGAAAGTCTGTCAGGGCTACTTGAGGATACAGTGAATTGCAGCAGGTGCCTTTGCTGTGGCGGGCAGTGGCAAAGCCTCATCAGGGTCTGAACTGACCCCCAAGGGCTCAGCAGCTGGCGTGGTGAGGTGGACTATGCTGGCTTCAGCACATCTAGGAGGATAGGGGAACAAGGGTGTGCTCAGAGGAACTGTTTAATCTGTCTCCCCCAAAGACTTTCCTTGGCAGAGTGAACGTGATGGGCAGTGCTTTCTGCAGTCACGGTGGTTATCATCTGAGCTGGTTGGTGCTGGTAAAGTGACACTGGCACCACCGCTGCAGCATTTTGGGGTGCTTCTAAGTCACTGTAACTTGGCTACACATCCTGTTTTCCTCCAAGCAAGGGCTGATATCTCCTGTTACTGACTGCTAAAAGCTCCTAGGTTGGAAACTGACGCATTCCCATCGTTTCTCAGAAATAATTCTAGCTTGGCCCACTCTTTTTCCCAGCCTTTCTCCTTTACTGGGGTTTTCTGGAAACCAGGGTCCGAATGTATTTCTTAACCACGCGTGAGGTTAAACGCCTGTTGTTTGCGACACAGATTATTGCACATGGCAGAATGCATGCATGAGTTCATGCACAGCCAGCTTTCACTGCACAATGAAGATGTGGTTAAATGGGAATTAGGATTAATACTGGATTTAGGATTCTCATAGCTGTCTGGTAATAGCCTAATCTCCTCAAAGGGTGCAGGCAGTCTGGCAGCGTTCAGCTCGAGGCTGTTGTTTGCGAAACCTGAAAGAAATTGAATTTTGATACTAGGAGAGCTTTAATCAGAGCCTTTCAAGATAGGGATGGGAAGAGCATAAATACTATCTCAAATGCAGCCTTTAAATTTCTTTAATGTATGACAGTCACCTAGGCTTCTAGGTCTGATGGGTGTTTGACGGCAGTATTTTGCATTTCCTTTTGTAAGAGCTTAGTGATTCTGATTGGTTTTAGAAATGTATAAATTGCATTCTCAAAGTTGATGTACCAAAGTCTCTGTGCAGTCAGAGTGAGGTATGTCCATAAGGGGCAGCAAGCTCGTCTCAGTTTAAAGCATACAGAGTGCTAAATGTCCTTCAAGTGGCTGCAGAAGTGTGGAGCTCCTTGGTGTGAAGCGTTCAGTCCGTTCTGGTTCGGCTCTTGCTGTGGTAGAGGTGACTGGTGAGAAGTGCATCAGAGTCTGTGCAGGTCACAAAATGAGTCACTGCATTTGACAGTAAGACCCATGATGGAAGACGTGTTTTAAGATTAATCACTCATGCTTCTCCTGTTTACTGTGGCTGCAATGCAGTTTTCTGTGTACCTGGTCTCTAGTGAAAGTCAGACATTTAGTTATCAAAGTAACTTGTATCTTCAATTAAATTTTGATTAAGGTAGAGCTTATGCAGGCTTAGCTCTGCATTCTTGAACAGTACAGAGATGTAAAGTGTACCCATATCTACTTCTGATTCCTTGCTTCCAGCCTTCTCATGGATAGCAGTTTTGGCTGGTTCTGCCCAAACTTTGAGAATAAAATGCTTTTCTGTCTGTATCACTGCTAGTGCTAGCCTGGCAAAGCGGCATGCTTAATCTTTCTGCTTTTCTTTTGCTTTAAAATCAACATCTCACCCTGTGGATGGGTCTCCTGTGCAGAGAGTATCAAAGGTCTTTGTAGTATGATGATGTATGCTGCTGTCAGTTAAAGTCTCTGAGCCACTGAGGCTGGAAAGAGCAAACATGTATTGACTATATCCTGAGTGGAAAGCTTCCCGTGCTGCTGCTGATGCAGCTCAATATCCATGTTGACAAGAATAAAGTTACTCATCAGCAGAGGTGATGATGAAGTGCCTTTATCTAGACCTGAATCCATTCTATCAATTTGTATTTTCTTAAGCCTACTTATTCAGCCCTCACCTTGATGGATTTCTTCTCATTGTTTTTTCTTCTGCTTTTATGTTGGTCCTTCCTGCTAAGGTTGTCTTTCCCCTTGATGTCGCCTTGGGCAGGATCTGTTATCAAGTAATCGTATTAATCCTCTTAGATAATCTTTAAAGCACCATCGAGCGGGATGTATTAATTTTCCTTGCATAACTTAAGTCACCCAGCTTTCAGGATGTGAAACTGAGGAACTCACTGCTGTTTTGCCCTCCTAAGGCTCAGGGCCCACATGATGACTCGATTAAGATTTGAAAGTGAGTGACTTTATTTACTGCATTGTTGCAGATGTCCCTGCCTCCTTGTTCTCAGAGACTAAGGAGCACCAGAAGCATTAGGTCAGTTGGAATTCAGATCTCTGCAGGGGCTCAAGTCCCTGAAAGCACAAGTCTGGTGAAGGCAGGTTGATGGGAAAGCTTCTGGTTTAGTTTGCTGGTCTGTTTTTAAAAGCCATAAGCCAGGCAAATCTTTGATCTTTCAGCTGCATTCTTCTCTTCCACAGAGATTAATGGTAAGTAAAAGGGGCTAGAGGGGGAACCCAGATGATTCCAGAAACCCGCAGCAAAGGTTAATAGGGAGGCGCATGAACTATGACAGCTCAAGGAGGTTAATTCTGGTCAGTGAGAAGCACCCAGTTGTCACTGAGTCAAGAGACCTTAGTCCTTGGCAGGAGACAAACATCTTAGTTTAAGGCATGTGGCAGTTCTTCTAAGTGCCCTGTGAGCATCTTAAAGCTGTCGCTTTGTGCAGGGTTTGGTCTGTGGCTTTTCTGGTGTGGGATGGGAGGTGTCAAGGTCTGCATAAGACAACACTGCGACAAGGTGGTGTCACACTGCATGAGGCCTGGTTGGGGGGTGAAGCTCAGCAGTTTCTAAGCCTGTAAAAATTCAGGAAAGCGTGGGTTAATACTATTACTCACTGCTCTAGCTTCTAGGAAGCAGATAGGGAGCTTTTAAACCCCTCTGAAAGAATCAGGGGTGAGGGGGATTATCTGTGTAACTTCAGCTTGCATCAGTTGTACAAATAACTTCAAGAACAACAAGCAGTGTGATAGCATTTAAAAAAAACCAAAAAACAACCAAAACCTCACACCACCAGCAACAAAACCTTCTCGTACGTCCACAGGATGTGTCTACTCCAAATATGAGACTTAAGAGGATGCAGGTTCTCGTGGTGATTGGCTTGAGCTGTGCAACTGTTGAGGAGGGAAGTGGCATGCTCACCTGGGCATTAGCCTGTCAGCTCATCCTGCCACTGCAGTAATCCACTCCTTGAAGCCAAGTAATTTTTGATGGCTGGTTTGGCCAAAGCCTTGGTATTACAGGAGGGAAATCGTGCTGCATCTCTTATGTAACAGCTAATAGAGATATATGGGTGTGAGTGAGCTGCTATCTCACCAATAGTACCTTGGAGAGCCCACAGTGATGAAAAATGTGTCTTAAGAATGCTTAGTGGCAATTTCTTACTCTTTTTGCAACTGATTCGGCTTTGTGCTCAGCAGTGAGACTGAAAGGGCTGACAGAGACCCTTCACTGGCTCGTGAAGCGGCACCTCAAAGTTAACTCCGCTCAGCGCACATCCAACTGACGACACCGTGCTTTTCAAAGCATTCTCAGCCTTCCCCGTGGAGGGCCAGCAAACATCACCCCAGCCAGCACAACTCCACCAACACTTCTTCCAAGATTTCCCAACCACGGCCAGCAAGGCGCAGCCCCCCCATGCACTGCAGTGCCCTGGCCAATCACTCCCGATAGGCGAGTGTGTGAGCTGCGGCAAAGCCATCGGCCAGAACCGGAGGCAGTCCCACATGCCTAGATTGGGGATAGCTTGGTTTCTTCCCTGATAAGCTGTGCCTCTTGTGGCAGTACTAGCGCACACTCCTCCTAAACTGAACCATAATCCTCTTTGCAGCCGGCGCTGCTATCCCCACAGGAAGCATTAGCAATATCACGAAGTGCGGAGACTTCATTGTTCTCCCCTAATCTGCAAAGGGAGCTGAGGCAAGACAGAGGAAACTTTAACCTATTCTGTGCCTCGGTGGTAAATAATTCGGGGGGAGTTTTACCGAGTGGGAGAGCGGGGAAAGCCTCTTAAGTTGAGATAAAGCCAGCGCAGGGCTCACAGGCTTATCTTGCTCTGTGGAATTCAGAAAAGGACACCGTCCTTGGGTTCGCTTGTCTGCCCTGCCCTGTTGTTGTGTTGGGGAGAAATGAATCTGTTAGAGCCACTCTAAGCGACTGCTAGGTATGATGGGGCACCTCTTGCCAGGAAATGCAGTAGTTAGACTTTTGTTTAAGGACCTTGAACAAAAGGATCTGGATGCTTAGTAACAGGCAGATTTAGGTGGGTTGGATATGGAGAAGGTTAATAGGGCAGACTAACAGAAGAGGAGCTGAGCTCGGGAGAGGAGCGCTGAGGACATGGCAGCAGATAGAGGGAAGTTAAGCAGGAACAGCAGACCCTTTATGCCACGTTAAATTTAACTTAGTCACCACTGACAGTTTTGGGGTACATGCAAGCTGTGTCTGCTGAAATAGTGGTACCTGTGACTCTAAGGGGTGTTGGTGTGCAAGTCTGCAGGTTTAAGTGCTGTCTAGACCCCAACACATCACAAGGGGGGACTTGCCTTAGGAAGGGAATGCTAGGGGGTGGGAGTTTACATTGGGCCAGTGCTTTGTGTTTGGAAAACTTGTAAGCTGCCTGCTGTAAAATCTTCCTGATCACACTTGGTTCTGCAGCTGTGGCTGGGCTGGGGCTGAAGCCGGGGGGACTGCCCCAACCTGGCATGGGGGGCACAAACCCGACGCAGTGTATGGTGCAGGTACAAGCAGAAAGTCCTTTAGTCCCAAACATGACAAGAGCAAAGGAATAAAACCCTCTCAAAAACAGCATAAGATAAGGACCTGGAGAACTTGTTTTTTATTTCTCTCAAGTCCCTGGAGACTTCTTTTAAGGGAAGAAATGCAGCTTTCAAGGTTGATCTTTTTCTTCTTTTTTTTTTTTTTTTTTCCTTCTTGTTCTCCAGACTTCAAAGGCAGTCAGCTGAGAGCTTCTTAGGAATGTCACATCTGTTGGGTGTAAACATGGTTTGGAGGGAAGGTATTTTTTTCTTCTTCCAAAGTGCCTGAAATTTGTACACAAATTTTCTTGAGAGCGGGGTAAACAAGACGCAACCTCGGTGGGGAACGGCTGGTGTAAAGTCATGAAGGGTAGAAAGCCAGCAGGAGTGGAGTAGTTTTCTGCAGAGGCAGATACTTGAAGAAAAATAAAAAAGCTCTTTATTTTTCCTGGTGCATTAATAGAAGACATTATATTGTCTCTGCCTTTAACCAAAATTGATTCAGAAATTGAACAAATGGACCGAGAGGTGAACACCTAATGCCTGCCTGCTCCTCCTCAAACTCTTAGCTTCTGCTAGCTTTGTACCTGCTGACATGGTCCTTTTATTAAATAGCTTATCCTTTTGCTTTCAGTCTTAATCTGCATGTATCAAACAGTGAAATCAAACAGTTTAGTTGTCTGACTCTTAGGGCTTAACTACTGTTCCTTCACGACTGCTCCAGAGCCTCTTGGCAGTGGAGGGGCTTTGGATCAGACACTTCATGTGCCACGGAAAAATGGTGCTTGGGGGATTATAGCAGGTGGGGTCAGGAGTTGGATCCAGTTTAACACCGCTCTGCTGAGAGTGGGTGAGAACCTATTGCTGATTCTGATGAAAGCTGATGCGTGGCATCGCTGGAGGCGCTTGGGAATCCGCTCCCCTCTGCAGTAGGACTTAGGGACAGGATCAGGTCTGGTCCAGCCCTGTGCTCAACTGCCTCTTTACATCTCAGAAGTGTAACTGAACTGCAAATGGTTTTCACACCAATTATTTCCCCCTTGCTTTTGAATAGACCCAGGAGGGGGGTTGTTTATCCCACTTCCCTGGTGTAGCTGAAACACAGCCCAGCGAGCGCTTGTGCTGGAGCTGTTGTTTCCTCAGTGCCTTTCCCATAAGGAGGCCAACGAGTGTGAGATTTGTGATTCAGTGTGTGGCTTTGTCACATGTGTACTGGGCTGAAGAGGATAGAAATCTTGGTGCTGTCTCACTTCAGGCTGGGTAAGTAGGCTTTGTTTGTCATTTTGGTGGGTTTTTCTTCTAAACTAGGCTTCTTAAATGAAGAAAGGCTGTATTTAAGCTTCTGAGTAAATAAGCAGAGAACTTTGGCTTCATGTTGACTAATCTATTTAACCTTCATGAGCCCAAATATTTACTCTAGGCATTGAATATCCAGGCAATGTAATTCTGGTGCTAAAATTTGTGTGCTGATAATGCTGTAGATTGACTAATCCCGCAGAATTCCAGAAATCCCTGTCTGTATAAATAAACTTCCTATATAAAGGATTATAACTAAATAAATGCTGTGAATTCAGACCAGCAAAGCAGAAGTATAGCAGTTGGCTGTCTTCTTTTGCTGCTTACTTATGTAAGTAAGATATTCATCTTAGTCTAAATAGATGTGTAAAGAAAACTGCAAATACTGAAGCACGATGCTGTCATATACTGCGGGAAGAGTTTACCTTTCCGCCTTTTCGCTAGCGACTTTTCTTTTATGAGTTTTCAAAATGCCATCAGTTTGATTCATCCAGGCTGTTGAAATTGCTCTTCTTCTTGGGTGTTGTTAGATTTCTGGTGAATCTGTATCATAGGTTTTTGTCTTATTTCTGTAACTGGGCAATGTAAAGAGTTCATGGAACTGCTTAATGGAGACACAAAATTTGTAGCTTGTTTAAGACACACAGACACACACACACTCCCCAACAGCCATTCCCCCAGCTGCAGAGAAGGGCCTCCAGCATCCACACTCACCAGCAGCACAGTTGGCACCTTCAGAAGTCAGTTCTGTTGTGTTCACCACAGGGAATACCAGATAGGCTCCTGCTGTGTAAACCTGTTGGTATAGGTATGGTATAAGCAACCTCCTGAGCAGTTTGGCTTCTATCCTATTACTGTATTAATTATCTTGCCTTTGTGAGATTTAAACACAGGCATACCTGGGAACCTTATCTCAGAGCAGTTCTGTTAAAATCCCTTGATGTTGTCCTATCTGTTGCTGGAGATCGTCCCAGAGATGTGGAGGCTGTAAACACCAAGGGGAGAGGGGTTAGTTTGGCTGTTGGAAAGGGAAGAACTAAAAAGTATGGGATCAAAGTTAGAGAAGTAAAATGAAAACCATTTGAGGAGGACTTCCCACCAGCATTGTGCATTAGGTTCATCGAAAGCTGATGTGTGTGCTGCCATCTGAAAATTTTGAGAGTGGACTGCAAAAATGAAACGGTGGGAAGGACAGTGGGACGGAGTTAGTCCACAGGGTCCCAGTCGCTCCTACTGTATTTTGCTTGTAAATTACTGTGTAACAGCAGAAAGCTGGAAGGAAGAAATTGCCCAGATGCAGTGTTGACAGGGACCTGCACTATTCATGGATACTTGGCCCTAACAGATAATTGTCCCGGCTGGAAGGGGATGAGTAGGGGAAGAATTGCACCTCACCTGACTTGCCAACATGGTCTGTGGGGAAATTCCATCTCTGCCCCATGCTGCATTAGTCAGTGCTTTTAACTCTGTATCTGAGGGAGAATCGCTGGAACTAGGCAGCTAATCTCATTTCTGTCCTCAGATAAGATTGTTATCGGGGTAATTGTCTGTTTGCTCCCCTCCTGAGTCTAATCAGAGTGGATTGTGCCAGTACCTCCTGGGGCAGAGAAACTCGGATGTTGATTGTCCTCAAAAGAAAGAGAAAATCCTCAGCGTATATTTAACGTAAACTTCAGTTTTGTTAGATGTTCACAGGGAAAATTGGCTGGAAATAACTTGCTCAGACATGCCTCGTGCATCTCGCAGTAGTATATTCATTCTGGTTTAAAATCTGAGTTCAGGCAGGCAAGTTCATGTGGTGCATGCTGTTCATGTGGTGAGGCTTTCAAATGGTTGTGCTGTGCACTGGTGGAACTGGTACTTTCCCAAGCCCCGGGATAGAGCAAGTTTGTGTCTGCAGAGAATGCATACTCCGATGTCAGTGTTCCAGCCAGTGGGTAATTCTCAACAATTACTGCTCTTCTCTGTATTTCAAAGTAAATTACAAGGGTGGGCGGGTTTTGCTGATGGGTATAAAGGAGGGTCAAAGATATTAATTTTTCATGTATTCTTCAAGTTGGGGCTGGAGCTTGTCTCTCGATATGTGTGGCTGAGGAAGCTGCTGTTTGGTCTCTTTCTAGTGGTGAGCAAACCACAGGTAATGCAGCACTCCAGTGAGATACAGATTTCTGTGTTCTCCCCAACCAGTATGAGAAAGCTGAGACATAGAGATACCATGAACTTGGTTGTTGCCAAAGCAGAGTTGCATAGATAAGGTGCTCTGCGCCAGGCCAACATTGCAAGTGCTCCTGGTCTGAGTTACCATCTCCAGCTCCAACACTATGGAAAGCAAAATGGGATCCTGCCCTTAGTGGTGATGCTGTTGTAGAGATGATGCCTGGCTTGTTAAGATGTGCATCCTTGGATAGCTCAATGAAGCTCTATAGCTTTTGAGTGTGATGCCTAAAGCAAGCATAAAGGGCAAGGGCACACCACTGGAGAGAGTGCTCATAGCTGCTGAACTTGCATGTCCCATAGGTGAGAACCGCTGAGACTGTCTGATTCAATCAAGCTTAAAAGGTGTTGAATGAAGCAGGTTTTTCCCAGCACATGTAAAGGTCATCTTGGGGACCTTGAAATTGGTATGGCCACAGCTTCTCCCAGCCTAATGTGCTCTTGCTGTGCTTAGTGTGGATATTTTGTTAAACTTTATTGCAGAGTTTGCTGCTTCCTGCTCCATTAGACTTCAAATCACTAATTGCAGTGGTAGCTTCATGGCTGTAGTGTCCTTTTTAGAAGGAACTGTAACCACTTTACTGATGTTGCTCTCCTTACAAGGAGAGAAACAAACACTCAGAAGGATAGGGGAGGAGAAATATAAAGTGGTGTAAAAGCCATTTTTATTCTTGACTTTACTGCACCCAAGAGATGCTAGAGGTAGTGTTTAGAAAAGTGCTTTGGGGACTAGAACCAATACAACTACATCAATGTGACCAGTAATCGGAGCCTTAAAGAGGTAGGATGCAGTGTACACATTGCTGCTGGAACTTGGTCTAACATCTTGGCATGGCACTATGCTATCTCCTTCCTGAGACCTAGCTGTGGTGTATTTGATTTGGCCCTGGTACCTGCACCACAGATGGGAATATATCTAAGTACAGCTTGTGGTCCTGAAAGCCCCTTTGTATGGTTTGTGGCCTCATGCACAGGAATTTTTACTTTTTTACCCTTTCTTCATTGCATATGTGGCTTCATGTGGGTTGTGTTGTGGTTATGTTTTGTTTTTTCACTGGAAGTGTCTTTTAGGCAGCCTCTGGCCCTTTAACAGGGTCTCATGCTATTGGGCACCTCAGCTATACATACATTAAATTGGTTTCTAATCTGGATTACAGTATGGTCTTCACTTTCTTTGTGAGCAGTTCATATTCCAACATCTTTTCTCCAGCTCTTCTTTTTCTGTAATGGCACCAAGGATGGTGTTTTAATTTACATTGCTACTTGTGCCGGTGAGCCACCCTTGACAGGATGTGCCATGCCCCCTGTTGTGGTGTTGGTGGCGAGGCGGTCCATTCAGGAGCTGTTGGCTGATGTACAGAAGACATGCTTTTGGAGGCTGGCAGCAGATTTTTCTGGAGGTGCTAGTGAGCTGTAATCCCTACCTGCTCGCCTTCTCCAGCGCTAGCCCTGTGCAGTGCCTGCGCCTGGTCTCATTCAGCTTGCGGCTGCCTCTGTCCCATCTAGTGTGACCCTCCAGTCTCTCACACACAGGACTGCTTATTCAGCACAAGGTATCTCTTTTGGAGATGTAATTTAAATATCTGTCTGGTAGTCCCTTCGTGGGGACTGATCCACCAGTTTGCAGAGTGGTGAGTCACAGTTACTCCTTAGTGATATTATCAGGTAGGGTTTTGAATCCTTAAAGGCAGCTGTCCTGGTCTAGTCTGAGCATCCCTGGTGAGGGGGATCTACTTTGAAAATTTCTGAAAGTACACCGTTGAACCAAACACTAGCAAAGTAAGTGTAGCATGAACATATCTCAATGCTCTTGCTTCTGCCAACTACTATAAAAAGCTTCTCTAGACTCTATTAGCAAGTGAACAGCAGGGATGTCACAGAGCTGTCAGGCCCAGACTGTCAGCCTGGTCTTGCCACGCTCAGGAGCACATGACATGACCGAGGCGTTCCTGTAGTGGAGTTGATCTAAGGACAGCTCTGTCTCCCTTGCTGCCTCTGACTGTAACGCCTTCTTTCGCTAGCAGCTGGAGATGCTGGGATAATGGAATATTCTCCATAAATTAGTTCTACTCAGCCATAACAGTGGCCATGTGAGGCACAAACAGAGGTAACCAGTCTTGCTAAACAGTAGTTTTAAGAGGAACTATATAGAGAGTTTTATAGTTGAGGCCAACAACCAATCCATGTGGGAAGTATGTTGTCGAGTAGCAGAAAATAAAAGAATAACAAGAAATATTTTCTTTGTAACCTCTTAGGCATGTTGCAAGGAGATTTGCCTCATTTTATGCATCTTCGGTTATCTATAGTAATGATCTGGGGTTATTTTTGGTATTGGATTAATCCACAGGGGTCCTGTGCAAACTATGGACAAACTTTACATACATAGACTGTTAAAGTTAAGATGGCTCCAGCCTGGAAGTCGGTAGTAGAAATGCAACTGATTTCAGTGAGAGCTGAGCAAGGCTTTAGCTTGTTTTTTGGAAGAAAACTTAAATAAAAATGATTTTGTGTAGATGGGCACCCGAGTCCTCCAAGACACTTCCATCACAGAAGCAGCCTCTTACCTATAAGGCATAAAAGTCATGAGAAAGGAAAAAAAAAATTAACTGCAAGGAGGCGTGAACAGCACATGGGAAAGCAGAGAGAAGAGTAAACTGTCCAGGTGACCTGGGAAGTCAGGGTCTCTTTGAAGTGAAGCCAAATATGATCAGTGTGAACTTTCTGGTTACAACATGTCATTGCCTTTCTAGGGTAGAGGGCTTGCTTCTAGCCTTGCTTTCTGTTAAGTGCGTCGGTTTGTGTATATTTAAGGCTGGATTGTGCCTTTGGATGTTTCTCAGATGGCAGATCCCTCAGAACCCTCCTTTCTCCTGTTGAAGGTTAGGAAGGGCCCCGGTTTCTCTTGTTTTGACAGATTTATTTCTCTATTTGAGTCTGTCAGTAGCACCACACTGGTAGTGAATCACAGGAATGGCAATAGTGTAAAGCTCCACAGTTCGCAGCTTGTTCTAGTGAAGGTTCTATGTGGGGTTGTGATGACTACCAACACAGCTAACACTGAGATCTCCACGGGTTAAAACATGAATGTCTCAAGTTAAACCCTGGTATTGGTCCCCACAGATGGTCCCAAATTGCTGAAAGTTCTCTTGTGTCACTGGGGGTGTCACAGGAGATGGGCAGCAGCCTGGTATTGTGGGTCAGGGAGTGCTGCTGCAGCTATGTACCTTCCTGGAGATAGTAGATAAACGTGTCTGTGTCTCCCAAAGGTATTCAGCCTTTCCTTGGACACAGGTTTCAGGAAAGTTCTTTGGTGAGGGGAGGAAGGGAGAAGATTGATATTCCCTTAGCTATGGGAATTAGACATGCTGGACCAGAAGCTCCCTGAGAATGTTTCAGTAAGCGCCCTGATCTGTAGATCATTCCTCCAGTTTTGTGGTCTGTCTTTGGCTCTCTAATCTGCATTTGAGATTTGTACCTGAACAAGGACTCTTGTTGCCCCGTTCAGTAATAAAAAATGAAAGCTGGTTTCCTGATGGCTTTTTGCTTCATATTTGCTGCTGCTTCCCATCATTAACAGCAGTAAAGTGGCATGGGGTGAAAATCGGCACTAATTTGGGAGCTTGATTGCCTGTGTAATAAGCTTTTCTGTTATTCTTTGGCAGGAGCAACAGCTAATATAATTTTTTTTGCTGTCACTTCTTCATGGGCCATGTACCAGCATCAAAGTTAATCCCTTAAAATTATGTTCCATTATAAATCACTCTTCACAGATGAAGTGGATGCAATTAGACAGAGAGGTCCAGAACCATTACAAAATAAAATAATTTTTAAAAAAATGCAGCTCTGAAGGACAAAAGCAGTCTGCCTGTGCATTGCAAAGCGGTGCAGTATCTTGCCAGTCACCTCCAGAAAACAAGCTCCTTGGCCACAGTGATCTTGGGGCTTTTTTGGCAGTGACAGTGTATTCTAAGTTGACCATGTTGAAGTTCCAGCTTTTTGTAAGTACAAGATGTAGGATCTGAGAAGTAATTTGAAGCTATTTGTGTCAATTCTCTCTCCTTTTCTTGCAAGTACACACAGAATATTTAATGTTGTTATTCCTCTCTGAGCCCTGGGAAATCAGAAAAGATCATCAAGACCCTGGTAATAGGTAGACAAAACCCCCAGCATATTTAATTAGAGATTATTCTTTTGATGTTTGGGTTGATTTTGATGCTTGTTTTTTATCAGGTTACTCTTGGCTAACCTTCTGTATATTGAACAACTTCTCTGCTTTCATGAATGTCAAAGACCCTCAAGGTTTAAATGTACTAGTGTGGTTAAATTGCTTTCATTTCTGAAGTTTAGTATTAAATTCTTTTTGGTTGGGGAAAATGGAAATACTACCTCTGCCATAACATTCTGACTGGTGAGGGCAGGGCTGTACAATGACTGACTTTCTACACCCAGTTTAGTAACACAGCTTAAAACTGGTGCCTGCTGAAAGTTCGTTCTTGCCCCTTTCTAGAAGGGAATGACAGCGAGCGACTTATCTCCTGGGGCTGGGCGTGCTTTTGTTTGGTGGTTGATTATTTTGTTTTCTGTTTTGAATAAAACTTAGATATGTGGAACTCGAGTCCCCTTCTGTTCTTGTGGAACACAAGCTCTCTTCAACCCTGCAGCCTGACTTTTTCTTTGGAATGTTGAGCAAGTGCTGTCAAGTCTGCATGGAGAGTGGCACAGGCTGTGCAGGGGAGTGAAAGGTTTGTTCCAACCTGACACACACTGGGGAGATTCTCCTAGTAAAAGTCACAGAATCACAGGTTAGGAGTTGGAAGGGACCTTGAAAGATCATCAAGTCCAACTCCCCTGCTAGAGCAGGATCACCTAGATTAGGTCACCCAGGAATTTGTCCAGGCGGGTTTTGAAAGTCTCCAGAGGAGAAGATGATCCTGTTAAAGTCCTGCTAAAGATGTGATGTATGTGGTTGCATGTATTGAGTTTTAGTGCCTGTTTCTGAACATAAAGCTTTAGAGACATTGGGAATCTGTTCTAAAGTTATGATTCAAATAAACTGTAGTTGGGTCAGAATTTTGATCAAAGATAGTGATTTTTGCTTCATTTTCTGTTCACTGTTGGCAAACTTCTGAAAGTTTTTAACTTTCAGAAATACTGGGTATTTGGCATTTCAGTTTGATATAATTCAATTAAGAAAATCTGCAAAAAAGTTCACCTCGTGTGTGCCTCTGCCGTGGCAGTCAGATGTGATTTACAATCTCAAGGGCAGAGATAGAGTGAGCTTGAGAAGCTACACCCGTTTTTTATCATAAAAAGCTCAACTGAGCAATATGGTTTGCCGCAGAAGACCACTTTACTTTGTTCAGATCTGGCCTGTTGAACAAAGGGGGGAAATAAATTTATAAATGAGAGCTGCCTGCAGATGAGGTACTACTATTCTGCACATCAACCAACTGTTGCCTTGTTAAATTCAACTGACCTAAGGGTAAAGGGCTATCTGGTGTGCTGTTGGCTCTGTTCTATCCTTTCCTGGGACAAGATGTGTTCTCCTTGACCTTACATAACCTTCAGCGGGCTTGGGTCTCATTCAGGCTGCTGTGTTCTCTGAACTGTGGACGTGACCAACTCTTACTGCTGGTTGACTCAACATATCCAGTTCTTCTTGACAATTCAGTGGCTGCTGGCTCCAAGGAAGCCTCCTCTTTGTGTTTTCTCAAAGTATGTTTTCAAAGCATGCTAAAATATCTGAGGAAGAGGTCAAGGTCTTTTATATGTTAGAGTAAAAGGGGGGCTGTGATCACCACACAGTTCTTACTGTTGTTGATAATGATTTATTGCATCATTCGTTACCTGCATGTGAGAAAAATGTAGGGAAACAAACTGAGGTTTCTGTAGATGATGGAATCTCCAACTGTGGACCAAACCACGGGCTACAGTGCAGACTAACAATGGACTGATGTCAGGTTATCTTGATGTGACTGGGAGTGTTTCTGTCTGCAGTGCAGATATTGGAAAAAATCACTAACTGGGTTTTAACAACTGCAGTGCTTTTGGCTTGGTTTCTGGACTTGGAGACAGGCAAAGAATGCAACAGAGCATCTTGTTTTCAAATGTGTAACCAACAATCAACAGGGTCCTATATGTGCTAAAGTCTACCAAGATAGAAGTCATGACAAGCTCCAAACCGGTGAATCACAGATGGTAGGTGATGCTGGAATATGTGTCACGTTAACCACAGGAATGGTTTCCTCCTCCTGTTGTACCAAAACCACCTCAGGCTGCTGTTTGGGATGGCAGGGAGAATTTGGCTGCTTTGTGCACTAGCCAGTTTGAGCAGTGAATAACTATCATACACGGAATCCACTGTCTCTCATGAGGGATGTGACTGTGAAGTAGCTGACTTCTGAAAACAAGCTTTCTGCAGATACTTTTCTCCCACCCAACAACAAAGGTCTTGTTTGGGAATGCTCTTTGGCTGCAGTTCTTGTGACCCCCTGGGAAACGCACTGTGCATTTGACTTGCACTCACCAAAGGAAAAAGCGAAAGTGACACAGCTGTAGTGATTTACTATGAAGTTTTGAGGCTAATTGCCTCATATGTTTAATTAATAACTGACACATTCTGTCCCTCAAAGAGCTTGGAGAACTTCCATCTGGACCCCTAGTGATTACAGTCTGGAAGCCATCCCTGTAATTAAGGAGCAGGCTATAGGAGGCCTGTTCCCATTATGGGCAATTATTGTGCTTGCTACTTTCCCCCTCCTTTCTTACGAAAGGACTGAGAAAATAGGGCTCAAAGACTAATCTGACATAAACCCCTGACTAAAGAGGTGCTTTGTGCTACCCCATGGTAGAGTGATGGGGTTATGTTTTGGTGCCAGCACTCTTTCTTTCAGCAGGCTGGCAGGAGGCAGGTTCTTCAAGCAGCAAGATGTGTCTTACACCACATTGAAGTATTAGTCAATATTAATTGTTGGTCAATATTAATTGGAAGTGGATTTTTGCAAAGAACTGGGCAACTGAATGTTTCTACTTTGCTTCTCTATCTCTCCCTCCCAACTTCTGACTCTTGCTAGGTTTGACAGCCGCTCATCTGTGAAGACCCTGGCTGGCTCAGAAGCCCTCAGAGCAGAGGATGCTGTGTCTTTAAGCCTTTGATACAGTGCTGAAATGTTATGACAGAGCATCTCACAGGGGGATGCGGTTTCCATGGCAACCCCACACTGTAAGATAAGCAAACTGGATTTTTTTTTTTTTTTTTTTCCCTGAGTGGTTCAAGAGCAAGGAAGGAATGAGGCGATCTGTCAGCGGGCGAGACTTGAAAAGAGGAAACCATGTCCATTAATCCTGCAGCCCTGGCTGCTTTGTGTTTTAATTAGTGAATGTTGTTATGGCAGAGAGCATGGGTGCCTCACCCTGTTGTGGTTTTTTTGAGGGCTTTTCTGTTTGTTTCTCTTTTTATATCTCCAAATAAAAAAATGAAAAGGGGGGGGGGGGGAGGGCGGGGGGGTTAAGAAGCTTTACTAGGGCATGAAACGAAGGTCTGAAATAAAGAACCTCAAGATATCTTCCAGAGCTTGTATCCCAAGCTAGGGATGGGAAGTGTATGGATTCTTGCCTGGTGGGAATGAATCTGCCATTCTCAAATTGAGGGTACTTCCTAAGTTTATTTTGGCCATCTTGCTTCTGGTGGATAGCAAGAATGGAAACCCCTTCTGAAGCACTGCATCCCACATATGTACCCATGGTAAAGCAGGGGAGTTGTGACTTATTTTTGTCCTCCCCAGACTGCCCAGAGGCATTATGTGTTACAGAGCTCTACTGCCTTTCCTGGGCATTGTCTTGGGGCAGCTGATACCTTTGGGATCACTAATGTTACCCTTAGGTGAGAAATCCTCCGTTCCCCAAATGCCATCGCTTGTGAAAACACAGGGCACTGTGCATGCTAAGAGAGTCAGTGATGAGGAGGGGCAAGCTCCCACCCAAGCTGAGATGGCATCTTAGTAATCGGAGAATCTCTTGGTAGCAGCAGCTAGTGCACCAGCTGGGTAGGAAAATGTGCTGGTCTTGTAAATGTGCTGTGTGTAGGAGTTTATTATGGAAAATATTTTGACAACCTTTATTATTTTCAAATGCCTCTATGTGTCACTAGAAAATTAGAGCTAAAGCAAATGTTATCCCAACAGCAGCCTTCTCTGCATCGTTTCCATGTCCATCCTTTACAGAGTTCTTCCTGGTCCTTTGCAGGGAATGAAAGCCCACTGTAAGTCTTCATGTGAAAAGAAAATTATTTTAAGCCTTTGCAAAAGGAATACACCCAAGGCATCCTTCCTTACTTTCCTATAAGAAGTGGCATCCCAGTCTGGGTTTTGGGTGCTGGTGCTTACAAGGAAGTCTTGTAACAGTAGTTCCTCTTACTTTCCTGCTTGTCTTCTTCACTGCCCTTATACCATCCCGTCTTCTGTGGGTTTTGTGTGGGTTTTGGTTTTCTACCAGTTAGGGTTGGAATGTACTAGTGGGCATCTGCTCCTCTGCTAGTTTGAATTTTTTCTTATTACTTATTTTTTTCCCCCATAGTGTATGGGATGGAGAACAAACTCTCTATTCCTGTACAAGGTGTGAGGGTTTTTTAAGGGTGAAGGGAGATAGCTGTGTCCGGTTTGCCTCTCACTCCTCAAATACAACATTTGTTTGGTCTTATCTCTTTGTTTGCTCATGCCATGTCCTACTATTGGCTTTACTGGGGATTTCACAATTCTTGAGTCCAGCTGATAGCGTGGAGTTGATATTCTTTATCAGTTACATAGAAAAGTTTAAAAGATTTCCTTTTCTTTGCATTTTTTGTCCCAATCTCTCCTGTTTCTCTCCTCTTTTGCTCAGGACAAAGCAAGTGTGATGCATAAGCCAGGAGATAAATTTCACAGCTGAACACTGATACCGTGTGATAAACATTTTTAATCATCACTCGAGTGTCTTACAAATGGTACAGCATCAGTAGTTTGAAAGTGAGCAGCATCAGCTGGAGCAAGGCAGTGCTTGTTCTAACATACCTCACAGTTTGGTCCTGCATGCTCTCTGCAGAAGCTGTACTTTCACACACCTTTACTACTGGAGATTCTGGTAGTTTGGGAAAAAAATGGACCGACCAGGGAGTAAATGATGGAAGACGTTGCTGGTAAAACATGTTCCTGCATGTGGGAGCTCTTCCATCAGGTTCAGTTTGGACAGCTTCCATCTTTCCACCTTCCTTTGCCCACCATGGTTTTTGGCTTAGCCACGTAACACTCATTGGGATATACAAGCCTGGTGGCAGCAGGACAGGGGCATTATCCACACGTGGCAAGTGGAAACCCAAAGGGGCAACTTAGCCAAATAACTGGGGAAATCTGTGGCAAAGCAGGGCTTGAAGCACAGCATAGCACAGGATCCACTCTTTCCCATAGACACTGGTCTCCTCCTCTGCACTAACATTGTGTGTTAATGCAGATCAGTGAGAACTAATGTCACAGGGAAGGGAAACCCGCTGGTACTGCACGGCAGCTGCAGTGCTGGGGTCTCCCTTGCTGCGTGAGGTTGCTGCAGACAGAGTTTCCAAGCTCTTGAAGAAGAGTTCAGCAAAAGAAGTTGCTGATTGCAGAGGGCCAGACAGCCTCAGAAAGACTTTTCTGACTTTGGAGGAAAACAGTTTTCTCCTATGGGTGAAGGAATATGGCAGGAATAGCTGATAACAAAGTTTGAAGTCTGAGGCCAAAAAAAATCTCCCGCCGTACGTGGGAACTTGTGACTAGGTCAGAGTGGTGTTCAGCCCCTTGCTGAGTAAGCCACCAAATGCTGTAATTGACAATAAGCATGGTTAGAAGCAGCTTAATCTCTTTGGAGGAGGTTGTCCTTATTCCTTCTTCAGGCTGGCTGAACAAATTCAGCACTTTGGGGATCAGCTTTATTTAATGTTTTGAGTTAAGCTGCCTCCATGCCCAAAGATGATTTTTGCCTGTATTAATTAAGAAACTGCTTCTGACAGCTTGGATCAGTGGTGCTTTACTGCCAGACGGTGGGGTTGGTAGTCCTGATGGCTCGGCCAGAGTGGGCCAGCGCAGCTTTTGCTGCCCCTCACCCCCTGAGCAGGCCCTGCTGCTGCCTGCCTCTGCCCTAACAGGACAGCCCTTCACGTTCCCGCTTCCTAATGTGGATTTCCCCATCCATACCACGCCAGGGTCTTCATATATCTACCTCAGAGGGGATGTCATTAAACCCTTGTGCACAGCTTGTGTTTGCTGTCCATCAAGGTGCTGCCAGCTCTGAATCCTTGCCAGGCAAGGTTCATCCACCTGCTTCTTGGCCCTAAGCACAGGCACTGTGCATGGCACAGGGTGAATTAGGGAATGGAGAAGAGCCCAGGAGTAGCTGTGTGTCTCTCTTCACCTCTTTTTCATAGGAGGGAGTGTTTAGTCTTTCAGCGAGCAGGAAGACTCTCCTGTGTCTGCCCTGGTCATTTTGGTTAAGGTTGGTGCCCCTGTATTTAGGGTGGAAAGGAGCAGCTGGAGATTATTAGGCTCTGCTCCAGTTACACTTTCCAGAGGGTCAGTGCTCTACAGCTAAAGCAAGAGGTTTTAACTGATTACTTGCTGACTCATCACTTGACATGGTTTCTTTCCCACACTGTTTTTAAGCCCCACTCCTCATCCTGGAGATAATGGATTACTTGTGCATCTGAGCAACATGTCCTTAGCTAATTCTTTTAGCCATCGCTGTTTCACACTTAGACCTTTTTCCAGTCCATCAGTTGTGCCCAGCATCTACATGATGGGTGAATTTCTGGCCATGAAGTCCTTGAAATACAAAGACTTCAACTAATCAACTAATGTCATCAATCCAAATTTGTCCATCCCTCTCCTGCTTCCCAGCCAAACTTCCTTAAACAAACTGTTTAGGAACAAATGCAGCTCATAAGGTTCTTCAGCTTTCCTTCCCTGGCGTTGGTGATCCTGAGACGAGCCTGTGACTCACTAATGCTAAAGAGTCATGGTGCTTCACTTGGGGTCTGTCTGATTTGGAGGCATTTTCTTTCCTCCTGCCATTGCATGCTAGCTTAGCCTGAAAGTCATTTAGACTTAACACATGCAGAGCTTTGCTGCTGCTAATAAAATGCTGCCTACAAGAGGCTCGTTAGCAGTGCTGCCACCAGGCACTATTACCCTGGCTATACAGGGACCAAACGTGCAGCACTTGCACCCTGCTGAGTCCATCACAAGTGGAGGTGCGTGGATTTCTGGGCAGCCAGATGCCTCAGAGAGTTCTAGCTCTCTATCTGTAGCACCTAGACTTTCCCTGGCTCATAAAAGCACTGCATGGAGAAAATGGCACATAAGGCACCATGATCCTGGAGTTGTAAGGGAGTGCATGATCTTGAAGGAAAAAATCTCTTTCCTTATTTTGCTGGTTCAGCACAGACCGTGCTGGTGTATCATGTTTACAATCAGCTCTGACTTAGACTTCCAGTGTAATTTAAGAACATCATAACTGAATGGTTGCAATAAAAAATATTTTCATACTCTTTTCCACAAAATAATCCTTGGGGTGTGGAGTCTGCCAGTTTGTAGTAACTTCAAGGCTTTTTCCAACATACAGAATTTTTTGAAAAAGAAAAAAAAGGGCTGGGAGCTGTATTTATGGTCTATGAATTCTATTAATAAAATAGCATTAATTTCTTTTAAACTTCTCCAAGTTTAAAGTTTGGTTTCCACCAAAACTTCCTTGTCCAAAATTTTCTGTTAAAACACATGTGAGTATATGTATGCTCTTAAAATATTTAAGGAATATTTTGGTACCATGAAAACCCAGGACCACAAGTTAAATCAGATGAAAAAAAACAGGTTGATCTGTCTTGTGACCTAAATGAGATGTTTTGGAATGCACCCAAAGCAGAGTCAGTATTCTTTCTGGGTAAGGCCTCAACGTGAAAACATGAACAGCAAATGAGTTTATTATTGAAGCCACGTACATTAAAGCCCAGTTGACTGAGAAAGTCTCTGGCTTAATCTACTGTTGTTGTCTTTGCTGTTATTAAATGTCATGTGGTGGTGTGCAGCTAGGACACAGGGATATTTCTCCCATCTAGAGCCTTATGAATCTGATGGAAATGTCCTTGGCTTCACAAACCCCTGGATCTTTGCGTTAAGCCTGCATAAGCTAAGTGAGTTGCATGGCTGGTGAGACTTTCATTCTTGAAGAGTGACCATGCAGAGACACGGAAAGTGGGGAGGCACCAGCTTGAGCAAAAAATGACCTCAGGGTCTTTGGCTCATAGGTTAAACAAAAAGGAACAAAACATTTCTCTAAGACAAATAGTTGTTTTTGTTTTTATTGTTCCAGTTGATGTCATTTGTAGAGGGAAAAGGCTTGCTTCATAAGAAAAAACAATGGAGACATATGCTTGGTCTCCACTCTAACTCACATAAGACTGTGACAGTCTTGGAGAAAATCTAATTTTCTGAAATAGAACAAAATAATAATTTTTGGACCTGATCATTATTTCCCTGTTGCTAGGAACTGGCTAGAGCCTGGACAATGTTTTTAAACTTAAAAAAAAATCAGAATCCTTTTCCTGAGATCTGCTCAACTTGAGTTTCTGGTGTTTTGGGAGGTGGGGTGAGGAAGGAAGCCTGCCCAATTTCATACACGTTCATTTATTACAACTCTGTAGTGCTCAGGTCTTCCCAGACTTCTAAAATCGTTGTAAGTAATTGGGTTAAAGTCATCATTTATCATACTTAGTTAGCCTAGATCTAATAGTTCTTTCCAGAATTGTTTGCTGAATTGCTTGGCATGTCTAACCTTGTTGGCCCCGTTAACTTCTTATCCCTGTTTGACAAATCTAATCTCTACCTTTCTGTCAGGTAAGACACGTAGGCTTTCTTGTTGGAATGGTGTGCTTGTTTATTTGGTTTTATCTGTTGTAAGTACTTGAATTTTGCTGGTGTTAAAGCAGAATTAGAAAGTCAGCTAAAGTTAGCAGATGTCAGCAGTCAGAAATTGTTAAAACATGCCTAGGGCAAAGGGTGGTGATATGGTGATTTGTGCTTTTTGCAACCAATGCTGTGGTGTCTTGCTTGAAAGACTTTCCTGTAAGCTTATAAAATCACTCTTAGCTCTAGTTATTTTCAAAGAGTATGACTGAACCACTTTACAGAAAAACACAGTGTGGTGGCTGAGTTGCACTCTGGAGACCTGATTTTTTTTCCATCCCTCGTAAAGCAGGAGTGACAGCACCAGAGCAAACGGAGTTGCAGGGTTGTTAAACTGAAGTCAGCAAGCAGAAAACCCAGCCTGTATTTTGTATATTGTGCTCATTTAAGGCTGTATTTGCTGCGAGGAGCTTTCATGAAAAGGAGTGCAGGGGCTGGGGGATAGTCTCTCTGGCCTTGCCTATACCTTCCTTTGGGGTTTTCAGGGCGTTTGCAGAAGGCCTAATGTCTGCCACAACTGGGAGAAGTTGGATTCTCCCCCTCTCCTGTGTGTCTGCATGCATGATTTTTACACAAATTGTGTTCTGATGCCTAACACTGTGGTTTGCCACCCTGACTTCCATCATTATCACCACAGTTTGGTGAGTTGGAGCAGTTTTTGTTACCCTCAGGTGAAAGGGAGGCTCATCCTCAGTGCATGTTCACTGCAAGGACATTCAGAGTCAATAAAGGATGAATCTGCTACGCTGGCATTTGAGGCTTTAACTTTTCTTGTGCTTCAGTCTGTTCAGAAAGGCGAGGGCTTTATTTAGTTTTTATTTCATTTTCAGAAGGGATATTTGCTCAGATGTGAACATGTCCCCAGAGATCACTTGTTCACAGTGGGGCACTGCGTCAGAGCTGAGGCTTGAGGCCGCACAGTGGGCCCTTCCCTCCCCTGTGCTCTTCATGCAGTGCCTGGCAGTTCAGTGGTGCTCTGCATATTCATGTGCCCAAGTGTAAACCCAAAATCACAATTATAATGTCCTTGAATATTTTAGACTTTATCTTTAGAACTTCCCTTTAAGGCTTCTAGTCCTTAAACTTAACTCTGCTGGGTTGATGACTGCTGAGTCTGACACACTGCAGCTGGGCTCAAGCAGAGCCAGAGGTGTTTCTTCTGCTGAAGTGCAAGGGACACAAGGACCAGGGGCCCAATCGTCTCTTCTCTCTGGATGCTGATTGTCCCAGAGGGACATGCTAGGACTGGGTTATATCTGCTTTTAGTTAGGAAGTCCTGCTGTCTGGAGGCCCCAGGAGCAGTCATGTTGATATGGCTGCTCACCACAGCCAGAGGCTGCCCAGAGGCTGTGGAGGCCAGACTCCTCTTCCAGAAGATGTTGATGGGGGCAGCAGCCACTCTTCCCAGCCTCTCCAAGGAGCCTGGCACCACCCACGATGCTTATGGTCTCACAAGAGGCAGCAAACTCAACTCACTTCAGCCAAAGGCAGCTCGGGTGAAGGGGCATGAAACTTCAGGTGCTCTTTTCAAACCCAGAAGCAGTGTATGGGATGAAAGGGATGAGAGAAAGGAGGAACTGTGCACAGAGCAAATCCAGTGTTTTGCGGGAAGGGTCAAAGCTTCAGACTTTCCAGTGGACTTCATTCAGACCTGTGTCAGCCCTTTCCTTTCATCTGGGCTCTCCTTCATACTTGGTATCTGAACAAAGAGCAAACTGGCAGAAATCTGCTGGCACTGCAGGATGCTCTCCTTGTAGTTGACCTGCTATCCCTTTCTGCTCTCTTCTCAATGAAATGAAGACATTAGGTGTCATGCCATAGAAACCAAGGAATTAAAATATGTGGTGTTTTTAGCCGTGTTGATTTAGTGTAGTTGTTAGTTACACCTGAATGATTCCCAGAGGATGAGGAAAATAAAAACCCAACCCTAGAAAAAGACACTTTGTGGTCAAGGGCAACAGGAGATAGTATGAATTCTTCTGGCATCAGTATTGATGGATATTTGTAGCCATGGCCTGGGCTCCCAGAAGGTGCAGGTCTGACTGTTAGACCCATGGAGGCTTTAGTGAAAACTGTAGCAGTGCGGCTGAGTGTATGGATGAATGTTGGCTTCCTCCATTGCCCTTCAGCGACTTGAGGCAGGATTCATTCCTGTAGTGCTTAGAGCACTTCCCTGGGGGGTAGATTTTGCACCCTACCCCCTTCCACCATCTTTCACTCAGGTGTGCAGTGGGAGCGGTACATGATTACAGATCTAACAGCTTGGAAAAAAAAATCAGGTTGGCTCATTCTTATGAACTGTATCAGACAAAGGCCTCATCATCCTCATTGGTGGCTGAGAAGCATGCAGTTTGCTTGTGGAGGATGGCTTGGCACTCACGTGGCCACCGAAGTGAAGAAAGTCATTGCAGTTTCAAGCTGCCATGCAGGACCGATATAGCAGGTGGGTATCAGATATGAGGCTGCTGTATTGCATAACACAGGCTGGACACATAAAAATCACTACCCTGTCTATGCAAGTGCAAAGTTTCTTTCAATTTACCTGTTTCTGTACTAGAAAATTAAGATGTGTTTGCAGCTAGAACCCCTAAGTTTGGAGTGCTTGGTGTCAGCCCTGAAATGGGGTTCCTCTTTCTACTTTGGGAGCAGTCATATTCAAAACAGCACCTCCTTACCAAGAGAGAACCAGAATGCTTCAAGGTCTCCTGGTTCCTAATAATTTGTGCCCTGTTAGCTCCAGATATTCTTTGAACACTATCTTCTTCAAAGCTGCTTTTCAAGTAGAGTGATTCGAGAACTAGGAGAGATTATCCTGGAATGTTTTGTGGGTTTTTTCTCTCTCTCTTGTTTTCTTTGGGAAAGTTTGAAATTCAAGATGTTTTGACTGGCTTTTTTTTTTTTTTTTCTGAGAAGAGAGTCACCAAATATAGATGTGTTCTCTTTAGTATAAGAAAGGTGCTTTGACAGTGATCCATCTGCTGATTGCTGCACATACCAAGTGTCAGGATGAGACTGATGGCCTCAGAATATAAATCCACTGAGGCAGGAAGAGTGATTTTCGTTTGCTTTTCTTACGGTGCAAAGGTGGTATTGTCCATGCTGAGCCAGTGCTGAATAATAATAAGTGACTATAGCTAGGGTCTAAATCAAGTAAATTCCTCCTTCCAACTTGCTTTGTTTTGAAGAGGGTGAAGTGTGACAGGTTTTTGTCTCTGCTCAACACCTGAAAATCAGAAAAGCAAGGGTTCTTGCAAAGCCTTACCTAAGTACGGCTGGATTTTCCCAGCCCATCCAAGTCCTGCTGTCGTGCCTCTGGCAGGGAGCAGTGCTTGTCTGGTCCTGCTCAGGGACGGCAGTCAACTCACAACCTGTCACCTGAGGAGGTGACCAGGATAAGGAAGTTGTAATTCCACCTCTCAGCTAGATCTTATTTAAGACTTCCTTGAAAGTGTATTTGCAGCATTCCATGATGTGACCGGAGCAGATGGAGGAAAAGGGTTAGGGATTCTGTTTACTCCAACTTGAAACTCTTGACAGCACCCAGCAGAAATGATTCCATGGCTGTATTTGCCATCTGTTCTCCACTCAGAGCAGGGATTTGTCCTTGGTGACTGCTCTCAAGTAGAGAGCTGGAAGTCTGACTTTACATCACGGAACAGCTCTGCGTTTCATGGGTACTTGGGGCTTTGTTTATTGTCAGCTGTGTTTCATTTTGGAAACATGATCAAATACCTGAAATACAAGGGTCCCACTTCCTTTGGGGACCAGAGATTTGCAGTGGTCCATGTGGCAGGTGGTGTCTGGCAGCATGCTATCCTTTCCCACGTTTATGATTTTCACTAGGTTCATAGCTGCTATTTGTAGAATCCTCTTCTCATTGGGATAAAGTGCTTCAGAATTTCAGGACTTGCTGTCTTTTTTCTGTTTTCCCACATTTTTCCTCCTCCCCAGCCACCTCCTGTTGTCTCTTGCTCTGTGCTGAATGAGCCCAGTTCCTCTTGTCTTGAACCTGGTGGTTGCACATGGTGTCAGCACCAAAAATCTCTCTACAAACAGCCATGAGGACAACAAGCCTCACCAAAGAGGTGATGGGGATATTTTACCAGTAACCAACCTGGGTCACTCAGCCTTGCTTGGGGGAGTAAGGGTGTAGTTGCTGCTCCCTGCCTAGCTGATACCCAAAGAGAATTTTTGCTGCTTTGGTTCATTGGGGAGATGCTGTTCAGGGGGCTGGGCAGAGCAAGCTGTGGTTGCAGATCTGTTGAGTGCTGTTTTCGGGAAGGGGAAGAGAGAAAACACCCGTGTTTTGTTAGGATTGCAAAGTCGTATTTAGAGCTCACTTTTCTCTCTTGTGTTGAGGATTTTATGAGTCTAGAGGAGTTTGGGTGCCTGTTGAAGTTTGAAGATAAGGTATTTTGTTCAGAAAATATGGTATTTTGTTCTAAGGCAATATGGATAAAATGCAGTGCTTGGATATAAATTTTAGAGAGCTGAATTTCTTAAGGGAAATGAATTATTCTCTCTTGCTTGCTTACTATTGTTTCTGCTGGACTAGGAAGACAAATTAAAGTGAGACTGCGCCACTAGAGTCGCAGCATAAGGAAATGAAAAGACTCCCTTTCATCCCAAATGTTCAACCAAGTAGCAATTTCCAGCAGTGCCAAATGGGATAGATGGATTTGTCAAGTCCTAGATAAGGCCAGCAAGGCCTGGAACCAAACAAAAGGAGGAGGTACTGTACTATAAACTTGGGTTCAAAATATTCGCTTTTAATCTTCTTTTGCCTACATAATATGAAGGTTATTAACCTGACTGCAAAAGGACCTACTGGGGAGTTAAGTGTCACGTGGAGGGGATTACTACATTTTGAAAAGAATTTATGCCAGTGACTGTAACATAATAAATGTATTAGGTGCCTCTTTAGATCTTCTCTAAGTGGTAAAGAAGCATTGATCACCCAGTGTGATGGGGGTTGGGGAGCTTGTTTTTGATGTTTTAATACCAAGTCAGAAACGAGAGCTCAGAGTTGTTAATGAAAGGACCACATACATATATTATTATTCTTTATTTTTCTGTCTTAAAGAGACCAAGAGGGAGTTGGTGCAGAGGGGTGAGAAAGAAATCATTAGCATCCTCACATTTGCACTGCAGATTAATCCAGAGAAATGATGATGGTAGTTTTTAAGCCTCTTGCATTTTTGCCAGGTGAACTCTTTAACTTGATCCTTCATTTTACTTTTTTTCTAGCCAGAAAGCCTTCCACTTCTGGATTTAAAAGGTCACAAGGTTAAGCAGAAGTCAGAAGCTGATTTATGATAGAAGTACCCTTAGCAGGCGTTTTGGCCAATGCTGTTTGAAACTTAAAGTTTTTCTTCCACTCAGCCTCTGAAGAGATGTGATGTTTCTTTATTTTATTTTTTTTATATGCCCTCTCCACTTGCCTTGTGTTCACTTTGCTGAATCTCACAAGGTTCTCGGTGTGACAGTGATTTGCTGATAGTTCCCATGTAAATGTCCGACTCGGGGGAGCTGGGTGTTGAGGGGACAATTTTATTTGGGGGTCGGTATTTTATGCCGACCCCAGGATTCACATTTTGTTTCTCCTGCCAGTCAGGAGATCACAGGAAAATCTTAGGGTTGTCAGGATTGGGGTGCAGATCTGAGCAAGGCCAGGGAAAAGAAAATGATGGCTCTTGTAATACAACAGAGCGAGGGCTCTGGCTGAGGAATCTGTGTTAGGTATCTAGAAACACATCTTCAGTGGAGACACAAACCAGAGATCCTGACTGCTTGGAACACTTGAGATCCCCTAACATGAGTTGCAACAGCAAGCACCTTAGCCAGAGTATCCAAGGTAATTAGTCAGTCTGCCTGCACGCCTCAATTAATTATAAGGCTCTCTTTAACTTCTGGTCAAAATCGTTCTATAGTGGTGTTACAAGATGTTAACCAGCTGCCACCTACTGCTCCCATCGATACCTTATGAATACTGTACAAAAGACTTGAAAGCAAGCTCTCATCCTTGTGAGCACAAGCTCTGCTCCTGCTGATCTCTTCCTCCCTGAGCACTTGGTCTAAGAAAAAGATGGCACGACCCTGCCTGTACTGGCAGCACATACAAATGCTACAGCAAGCAAACGCCTTGGGATGCATCAAGGGGAAGGCTGTTGCTTTCAGTGTTTCATTCTTTACCGACTGAAATAGGAACACAGGCCGGCAGAGAGGCACATAAGCAGGTTCAGTGGGAAGAGCAGTATGGAAATACATCTAGTGGTGGCAGTTTCTTGGGTAAGGGTTGACAGGGAATGTAGGTTGCATCTTTTATTAGACCTATTGGTATTGTTGGGGGGGTAACCTTTTAAGTATGCAAATGTGGTTTCTCATGTCTCAAATAGAAACATCAGCCTTCAAAACTAAATAAATACATGTTGAGAACACTTCTCCTGAATTTAGCAAAATTATGTTAATTCCTTAGACCATCTGTTTGAGAAGGTGTAGTTGTGAAGCTGGGGTAGGTTAGGGGTATGTTAGTGAGAAAAGAGGTAATGAAGTTGTCAGTCTCTAGGGCAGTCAAGTGACCATCATAAAACTCTTTGGTAACCAAGTTTTAATTGCTTGGTTTTTTCTGGTGATGCTATAGTTCCTTTTAAAAAGTAATTTTTTTATTTTTTTTTAAGATACATTTTCTGTGAGGCCTAAAAAAATGTGTTGTGGGATGTGATATCCTCCTGACAGCAAAGTTCCCCAGTGTACCAGAAGGATGAGGCTGGGAGTTTCCTTGCCTGTCCCTCTACCTGGGCTGGGAGAGCTCTGAGTTGTTCCGGGCAAACCCTGCCTGACCTCTGCAGTGCAGGATGCTAGAGAGTTACACTGCAGCTTCATCCTAAAGGGAGGCAAGGCTAGAAGTACGAAGGAGTTTTAAAGTCAGTCACCCCAAGAAGTGTGGCTGGCTCCTAATGGCCAGCTGGCTGAGCTTTACACTCTGACAGCATCTCTCCTCCTTAAACACATTGTGAAATGTTGAAAAATGGTTTGGATGTCGTTATGGCACTGGTTTTTCTTCAGGAGGAACTCTCTGATTGTTTAAATAAAGCCCCAGAGGAGGTGTTTGTTGTCCTAGGATTGCCTTTGACCAGTGACCCACAGAGGAGAAGAGAGTGTCCAGGGAAGGGACATCACAGAAGCACGGATCTGTGCTGGCAGAAATGTGATTAATCTCGACTGGACACCCATGACAGAGCCAGTACAAGTTGTTGGACTCCACATATGACACGTAGCGTATCTGTGACCACTCTCCTGTCCTTTTCAATTACCTTCTCTCTCTCCTCTCTCTCTCTCTCAATTGCAAAGACATTAGTCTTGATGGAATGCTCTGTTACACCACGCTGATGTGCTAATACAAGTTGTAATTTACCCTACAGTAGTTGTACTACTACCTGTGAATCTCATGTGGGCCAGAAGAGGTAGGGTTACAGAGGAAAGCTGTATTTAGCAAAAAATAATCATCTGCTTAAGGTTTCCCTGCTGCTTTTCTGGAGATACCAAGTTATTCCTCAAAGCAAGTTCTTCATCCGGTCTTGTACTTGATGTCAAAGAAACAGTACAAATGTTTGAGACCCCCTTGTAAAATATACAGGAAGTATTACAAGTCTTGTGGTTGTTAACATTTCCCTAAATGTGTAATTTATGGAAGGCTGTGGAGATGAGATGCTCACTGCTGAGATGCAACAAGCACGGAGCTGTAAACCTTTTAGGAGAGACAGGTGGTAGAACCCCAAATGACTGAAGGCACATGACCAATTGAAGAATAACAAAACCCTCAAATTGTTTGGGAGGGAGATTGTCCCCCACTTCTGCTGCCTTGTTTTCTGTGATTTAGACAAGGGTTACTTCATCAATGTGACTAGTGCCTCACAGGCCACCTACTTCAGTTCTCAAATGTAAGGTCAAGAGGAAGGGAATAAAGGCTGCTGCGTGAAACAAAGGATGTTACTTGCTGTTCTCTGTTGTTTTACCAATGGAAGAGCTGATAAGGCAAATGAAACTCAAAATTGATGAGAGAAGCAGAGCCATGAAATTGTTCTTACATCTTGCAAAATCTCCGTGACAATGCTGACTCCTGCCATTTTCTTACTGAGGTCAAGGAAACCTAATATTTTTACAGGATCTGTACCTCTGGGAATTCTCTGCTTCAGAATAAGACCCTTCTAAAAATGTTTCCTGTTGCCTCTGGAGTAGATCTCATCACAGTTGAACAGGGCCAGCTTTCCATGTGTCCCATAATCTGATGTTTTCCTCATGAACTGGAAGGCTCCTGAAGTTTCCATCAGGAAGTGCTGCTGTGGACCTGGGGGACTGAGGCTTCTTGGAAGCTGCTTGCTGCCTCTCCATGCAGTGCTGTGGCAAATCCAAGAAATAATTCACTTATCAGTGTAGAAAGGTCAGCAGTCTTCTTTTTCCAAGTCATGTCCAGCTTGGGATCCCTGTCCCACAGCTCTTGGAGAGTTCTTAGGGATTCTTGGAGAATACAGCTCTAGGAAGGCTTTTGGTCTTGATCTTCCAATTGGACAACAGTAGCAAATCAGGTGCTTTTTTTTAAAGGACTAGAGAGGATTGTTCTGCATTGAACTGAAGGCATCATTGCTCTTCTGCAAATCAAGGGAACGAAATTATTATCTGGTATTGCCATCTACGAGTATTAAATTGAATAATGACAGTAATACATTCAAGTACAGATTCATTGACGTCAGATTTTGCTCAGACTTGGTGAGAGTGAAGCAGACTACTTAGCTATCAAATGTCATCATCTTGCTTCCATCACTCACTAATGGCTTATGCTTTGAGGATCAGCAGAATTAAAACTAAAAATATTATCCTCATACTCTTGATCAGTTACAGAGTATAATACAAGAAAGAAAATGCCTTTTCAACCCCTAGTATAATTAATTATGTCTCTTGACGATGAATCATAAATGTTCTTGTGATAGCTACATGAATAATTCGTAGCAATTTTAAAATATAATTTTCTATATAAGTACTTCTATTGACAAATTTTCTTCAAATAGTTTATTGATTTCTCAACTGCATGAGTTATTTCAAATTATTCATAGATTGTTACTTGGTTTACTGGTTGTTTACAAGCAGTACCTTTTTAGCATTCAGTGGTTGGTATTCAAGTGTTCAGCTTCCAGCTGCACAATTCAGTTTGTATTTTGACATATAGGTCACACAATAGTATTTCTGCTCTGTGACTAAATGCATATAATTCATAAGATCTAGCTTCTTGCATGAATAATTGCATCGAATTACAGAATTCTTATTCTGCAGCCATTCCTTAACATTTATTTAAAGAGAATTGTTTCAGTATCTGCTGGTAATCTTATTTACAGAGTATTTGTGGAAATATTAATACATGTGGACATTACCATAAAGGAACAAATTTGCTGTAAAGCTTCAGCTATGCACACAACTGCGTTTTTATTACTTTAACTGGGTTTGCCCATCTTATCTCTATGATATTAAGATATTCATCTTTGTAATGCTTACTTTTTCCCCTATGTGGAATTAATCAGTTATATGAAAGAGATCCACCTATGCATTGTTAACAGTTACAAGCATTCCCTGTGGAAACTGCATGAAGTGACCTCTGTCCTCAGTGCTGGCTGCTCCCTGCTTTACATATGTGCTTCCATCTGATTTTAAAAGATGATTTTTTTCCCTCTTATCTATTCCTAGAAACCAGCAGTCCTGTTTAAAACCACAGTGCCATGAATATAAAATCAATAGATAAATAAAATCCAGCGCTTGAACTGGACAAGCTAAAACCACTGAAGGAGTAAGAGCCGTCTGCTCTCTCAAGTCCCCATCCTTGTTCTGGGGTCTCTCAGATCCCGTTCTCCCTCACCCCCTACAACTTCTCCCCTGCTCTGGAGTGAGAAGATAAAAGGATTGCACGTGTGGAGACGTTTCAGTCCAAGGATTGCAGTGCACAGCCGTGCAGAGAGCACGTTTGACACTCCTGTACGCGTTTCTAAACGGAGAGGCGCGCTCTCTCGCTGTTCAGTGGTAAGGGAAAGCTGCCCTGGAAGAACTAAAGCAACCAAAAATCTCAAAATTCAATGCTTAGCTCACGGACCATTTTGAACACACTTCTATATTCTCTTTCTTTGCATGTTCAGGTCACTGCAGTGTGAGTCTGGCCTGCCTGGACGGCGTGTGCTGCCTCCCTACACCTCTTGCCGGTCCCCGGGGCTCAGGGGGGTGTTTATTACAAATAAATGTTTAATGTCTGCCTTGAAGAGCTACTTGTCTGGCTTGGATTTGCTGGTTGCTGTGCTCTGAGAACATGGAGGGGAGGGTACTGTTGACTGTTGTCTAGGCACAGAGAGATAGTTTTGCATCATACAGCTGGTTTTTAGAGAGGGCTTTCTTGACTTACTGGTTGGCTGTCCATTCAGCAGCAGAGAGCTTGATGAGGAGATAATGTTGATTATTTGGTTTGACCTTCTTTGTTGCCAGTTACTTCTTGGTGCAGGAGTCCACTGGCTGAGCGCGGGCCGTGAGGACAGTGAAGGAGATCCCTGACTCACCTGGCCCTGGGTAAGCACAGGACAGTGTGGTAGCTCTTTAAAGGAGGCACTGAGGGGGAAAAAAAGCTCATGGTGAGCTGAATGCTTCCTCTGCCTGTCTTGCTTCTGAGGCTGGGCCCAAGGGGGAAGGAGGCCTCTGGTTCTAGACACTTGCACTGTAACATAGCTCTGACTGATTTCTACTGGGGTCTCAGGTGGTCCCTGGAGTATAGTTGTTCTTCTTACCTGCCTTTTGTTTAAAAGGAGCTGGTTTATGGTGTAGCTAGGAGATGGGATGGCTGGTTTAATGCTTTAGCAGTATGTAGCTCTGGCAAGCTCGCTCTCAGGTGTAGATGAGTGATATCCATGCTTCATCTCCCTTTCATTACTGACCTAGCTGTGCTTCAGAAGAAGTGTCTGATGCTTCACCTGGATGGACTGGAGCTATGAAGTGTTTGGAAGCCTCTCAAAGGCTGAAACTAATTGGTGCAACTGGATTGCACTGTCAGTGCACAACAGAAAGGTTCCACAGCCTCTGTAGGCTTCGTCCTTCCAGTCACTGGGCTCACTTCTCATGTATCAGAAAACATTTCTCAGCTGGTGGAAATTATTTATTCATGGCTCTAGCTTGAGCTGTCTGCAGATTTCCAACTGGTAGCCAGACATTAGAGCTGACTTAAGTAATCATGGATTATAAGTAGCAGCTTTCACCAAGTGAGCCAAAGGGAACAAAGGTTTCCCCTTGGAGGAGCTCTCATGTTGTCACAGCTAGGAGCTGCTTTCTGAGGAACTTGAAACACCTAAATGAACTACAGCTGCCCAGAGCAGGTAATGCTGTCTGGGCAACTATGCCGTACCTGGGCTGGGAGCCTTTTTGTGTGACCCAGAGTCCATGCCAGATGAAGTAGCAGAGATTTTTTGTGCAGTTGATAGTTTCCTTGTCATGGTATCTTGATTGGAATCCCTGCCTAATTAGCTGGGATACAGCCTCATGTAGACTCTTGTGGAATGGTGCAATCAAAAGCCCAGTGCTTGTAAAAGCTTCAGTGGTTGAGTGTAAGTCCAATATGCTGATTTAAGTTCACACCCTGCCTTAGTCAAACTCTTTTATAGATAGTTGATTTTTTTCCTGTCTCTCAATCTAACTGTTTTTAGCATGGTCCAAAATGCTGAAGTGCTGATGTGCCATTTGTTAAAACACTGAAAAAAGGGGGTGGGGGAAGAAAAGATGCTGAAATAAAATTTAAAAAGGCATGGGGGAAGGTCAGGAAAAGGCAGGGCCATGTTAATTTTCAAGGACTGGAAGAGTCTTGCTGCAACTCTGTAATAGAAAAGCAGTCTTGGTTGGAAGGAATAGCCCATGCAATGGCAAAGAGTGTTTGCAATCCCATTGTCAGGAGGAAACCCCAGAGTCAGAAGGTCTCTCTACTGCCCAGGCTGAAGTTGCATTTTGGCTTCCACGTCCTATTATGTGTCTAGGATCCAAAAGCAACATAGATGATAACAGCAGTATTTTGGAAACAATTTTATAACTGTGGGGTAAATGAACAAGGCAAAGTTTCCACCAGTTATTTCACTGAGATATAAAATTATTTCATTGACACATAAAAGCTTGGGGAATGGGTCAGAACTTTTTCCTTCACTTGAAACACTCTGGAAGGGCCAGGTTTTCAGAAATGGCAATGCACTTCTTACCTGAAGAGTGCTGGATGCCCAGCTTGAGACATTTATATACATGCATCCCCAAACCACTGATCACTTCTGAAAACATTGTCTTCTCCAGTGAAGCTTCTCCCTGCCCATCTGTTTGGGATCTGGTTGTGCTCCCATTGCAGACATGGAGTTTGGCCTGCGATTTCCATTTGGCTTCTCATTTCCCCTGGCTGTCCCTGCTCCTCTTGTGTTTAGCAGGTCTAGAAATTGCTCCTTCACTGATTGCCTAACAGAGTCCTCCTAAAGGGTGTTCTTTGACATTATAGTGAATTTCAGCAGAAAACACTGTCTCACATTTCAGTAGCTGTATTAATAAAGCAGGGAAGTGCTGTTCCTTAGCTGGCATGCTGGCCCAGTGAACCGAAGAGCTTGCTTTCCACAGCTTTCAGAGGGATGGTGTTCTGTTGGTACAGTTCTGGGAGATCCCTTGAGAGCTTGGTTGGGAACCTGCAGACTATCTCGTTCTGCTTTTTGAATGAGAAGGCAGAAGAGAGAACCATCAGGGATGGATTGGGAGAAAAGCAGCTGATGAAAAACATTTGGAAATAAAGGATACGGCCTAGTAATGAAAGCTGGGATGAGTCCTCAAAAGCACTAACTTAAGAAAATACCAACAAGAAGCCAGTAACCATCTTCTCCCTAGTCAGTCCATTCTGAGGTACTACCACTTTGCCAAATGCTGCGCAGTACAAAAGCTGCTAGTACAACTGAGCCTTAGCTAAAGGAAGAATTACCTCACCTCTGTGTTTCTAGCATGTGCTGGAATTGCAGATACATTTGCTGGTAGTTATGTTTCTTTTGGACCATTGAAAATCTCTGACCATTTTTACATTGCATTCCAGAAAAAAGTCTGATAGATGTGCTCTTTCCTGAAGGATTGGTGATCAGAATTTCTTTTATTTTCTTGGAAAGTATAGGCAGTAGAAGGTAAAAAGAAAAAAACATACATCTTAAAATATCACTATTTTCATTTTTTTACTTTCTGAGAGAGGAAGAAAAGAATGGATGTACCCCATTGCCTGGTGCTACGTTGGAGTTCTTCCTTATCTTCTCCTGCAGTTTGTTTGGTTGAGTCTGTATGTTCATCATCCTTTCCAGTTAGTGGCTTTCTGTGATGAGTAGGCACCTTTCCATTGTGCAGACAGAATAAATGCTTTTGAGGCCTTTAAGATTTGTGTTGGTAATAGTATTGACATTCTGTCATCTGATTCTTGGTACTTGAAAATCTAGTAGCTATTTCAGTAGCGCTCAGCTCCTAATTTGCTGTAGTTTCCTCCCATGAAGAGTGCTACTGCACAATGAGAGTATAATTTCCAACCAAGGGAAACTGTACTTCCATGTGGGGTATGTGTCCTGCCTGTTATCATAAAGCTTTCTCACTGGTATGTTTCGAGATGCGCTGATTTGACTGACTTGGACAGGAGTTGTTTGCACTACACCCTTCTCCTGCAGCCTTTTTCCAGAGGTTAAGTGTGATAATTTGCAAAAATCAGATATTTATCATGACTTATTATGCACAGCTAGAGATGCCTCAGGTTCCGTGAAGAAGTCACTTAAGAGCAGCAGAAGGTTGGACACTGGGTGACAGAGGTTGGGGGATGCACCATGTGGGCAAGGAGACCTGACCTGCTTGGTGGGAGAAATAAAGAAGGAATTGAAGGGACAGAGTGGATTCCTCCATGTCTTGGAAAAAATGATATTCCTTTTCTCTTTGCCCTTAGCAATCTGATTTCATGTGCTGATCACAAGATTAGTCTGAAGGGTGGAAAACCTTTGAGCCATGTGCTAGATGTTTCGCCCATGATGAAAATGCCAAGACATTTGGTATGTAATAGCTTTGTTTCTGTGGTCAGGAGGATTTACACAGACTTGCAGGCACTGGAATGGAATTTCACAAGATTTTACTCTTCATTTCCAGAGGATAATGGAACAACATTGCATAGCCTTTTCCATAACTGTCTGTGGCTTTCTCCTTGGCCTTTACCATTTGATTATTGGGTTTTATGTGCTTATTCCTCTTGAAATACTACTGCTAAGTCCTTTAAAATTATTGTGTCTTTCAAGAAAAACAATCAGGTCTTAAGAGGCTTTTTGGGGGGTGTGTGGGGAATCTGGAGTTTGTTTCAGAAAGGGGAATCTGAAGAAGATAAAGCAGAGATAGCAGCTATGCAGAACTTCACATGCGCTCCAGCAGAGAAATGAAGAGCTACGTAACTCCATGAAGTGCTCCATTCTGTATTAGCTTTTTCACTGAGAAATCTTTTGAAGGACCAGAATCCCACACACATGTATTCTGAATTACTGAGTTTTATGTAGAACAGTGTATTTTGATCTCATGCTGCATGAGGAAGCCCATGGCACTCTTACAGAGAAAGGTTTCCTAAGCAGGAATCAAAGCCTTCAGTGTCTGTTTTCTTTCCACCCTTGGATGCTCCAGTAATTCTGGGAACATCCTGCCCTAAGGTGTCAGCGTGTCTGCTCTGAGGAAAAGAGAAACAAGAGGTAGATGAGAGCCTTACAAAACTCTTGTACAAACCAGCCAGATTGTCAGAGGTAATGGAGTGACAGCTTGAGTGTGTAAATCCCGAGTGCCGTGCTGCAGTATCCCAGGGATCAGCCAGCCCTTTATTCAAGGGAAGGGGAGAGAGCAGCAGCAGCAAACCTAAATTAACAGTTCAAGCTGACAGAAGGCATTATTTCAGAGTCAAACAAGAAAGAATAACTTGAAAAGCAATTAGACTAACTGTTGTTGTTTATGCACTACAGATGTTTCAAACCCAGAGAAGCTAAGGTTGCAGCAGTGCTTGTTAAAAGATGATGTAAAATGATTGAAAATTGCTATTAATAATGTAAATACTTCTGTTAGGCAACCTGCTTCCTCAGAGAGGGTAATTTAATCCTATTGCTCAGGAAGTGCCATCCGTTTCTTTTTCCAATAGGTTTAGGGCACCGAGGGCATTTGGATTAATGAGAGGCAGAGACAGAGGTAAAATACTCCATTATGCTTAGCCTTTGATAAGCCTGGGTAATTAGCAAAACCTTTGGAAGAAGTATCTTTCATTTCAATGTAATTGCAAAATAATTGTCTCATCTGGTAGGGATATCATCTGTGTTGATGGATAACACGCAGGTAACACATGAAACATCTGCTTCAGAAGGACATGCCCTGGCGTAGCTCTGAGTTGGTCAGCTGAAGCCCCTGTGATTAGGTATATGAAAAACCCACCAAAACAGCACATGCCAGCATTTGCTGTTCATTTAAGGGGGGAAATTGGCTCCTTTGGGGGAGTTTTTGGGTGTCAGATGAGAGTTCTTTGTGCTCATTTATATCAGCATCCCAAAGCCTTCTCCCTCTTCCAGTGAGAAGGCACATCAGCACACTTGGGACTCTGCTTTTAAGGATGTACAGCTTTCAGGGAAAGGCAGGGGAACAAGAAGGGACAAAACAGCCATCTCCATCCTGAAGGAGCAAGCTCCAGACTGAAGACATTCCCTTCCCAGTGCTGTGGGAACAGGCCTGTGTCAACAGGCTCCCTGTCTGATTTTTACCGCTGGTATCTCTTTCCATTTCTACTTCCCCCATGTAAGGAGGGAAATATTAGTATTTCCTTTTTTTTTTTCCCTGCTTTTTGTCTTTGTTGCCCATAAACACGTTGGTTAGGGAGCTCTTTCATGGGTTTATTTTTTGCTTTTTGTTTTGTGGGGTTTTTTTGTTTGTTTTGTTTGGGTTTTGTTTTTTGTTTGTTTGTTTTTTAACTTTTTCCTGCACTTGGTTCTGGGGGGCCTCAAGGGAATCTTGTGATATAAATAGTAACAAAGAGGCAGGAAGAGGTCCAAAGGTGTGTTTTGGGAAAGGTGGCAGTAGCTTGTTTTTTCTTACTCCTATCTATCTATCTATCTATCTATCTATCTATCTATCTATCTATCTATCTATGGTTGTGAGTGGGGAGCTGCCTGCAACTTAGTAGCCAGGGAAGTTAATTCATTTCTAAGATGTAGCTTTTAGTAGCTTGTCAGAGTCTGGTGTGAAGCTCTGTGACTTCTTCGCGGTAGCGAACCCCTGTTGCAGTGGTTACGTGGATGCATCACCGCTTGCCCTCTTGCAATTGAACACAAATCCTGAAGTCTTCCCCTGCTAGGGGATTATAATCTGCATGATTTTTCTAGAATTTAACAGTACTCATGAGTGTTAACTCAGAGCAGCCAGCAGCATTGATGGGGGAGTCAATAAGGTAAAAGATGGGGATTTGGTCACTGCCTGATCTCATCATGTGTTGTACACCTAGATGTGTTCTGACTGTTCTCTCTCCCCCCAGCATGTTGAATAAATCATACATACCTAAACACAGGTTTCAGAGGCGTGTCAGATCAACCTGTGAAATTGGATGTTGTGACCTACAGGCTCCCTGGGCATAATTTCTGTGGGAAAAAAGTTCTCCTGCTGGATAGGAATGTACCTTTCATTCACAGGCATTGTGATGATACTTTGTCAGGGCAAACTGTGGTTTGCCCAGGGTCTGGTCTGTAACTGGAGCTGCATTTGCTGCTCCTGGGAATGCCATGCTTTGCATCTGATCTGGAATACCAATGAGCCCATATAAAGCTGTTAATGTCTGTGTGAGGTTTTTTTAGTCCTCATTACCAACCTGATAGAAAGATAATTCCTCAGCTGCTGTTCCAACCTGTGGGATTTTACCCACTTAATTAATTTTCTTTCTTGTTAAAGAGAATCTCTTTTTATGCACAAGAAGCTCTGCCTGACTTGCTTTTGAGGGACTCTTCTCATGTCTGTATCAAAGGCACGGAGGCCCCAGAAGTTGGAGGGTGAGCCCTAGGGGAAGCGTGCCTGTGGAGGCTGGAAGCTCTGCCTTCTGTGTGAAAACAAGTTTCCGGGGGGAGGGCGACTCAAGTCTGTGCAGTGGAGGGGACCCCTTCCCTGCTCCCCCTCTTTTGCTGCCACTCAGCAATAAAAAAGAAGCTTGTGACGTGCCCAAAGGATAACAAACTGCATGCTGGATGCCTGCTAGGAGTTAAAAATGCCAGCCTACAGCAACCTGCCCAACCTTTCAGCCTCAGTAAGCTGTCTGTGTAAATAAACACACATATCCAACAATAAGCAGGTTCCTTTTTAACATGCAGCCTTTTGGGCTGAGGTATTCCTTTCTTTAACAGCTCATCTCAGCATCTGTCAAGCGAATGCCAACTCTGCAGTTCCCTTTCAGTTGTATTTAGTGCACAGAGATTTCTGTTGTGGTGAGTGTAAAATATAATGAGGAATTGGCTTGTTCTACATCTGTTTTCGTGTTACTTGCGATGTCTGAAATGTTAAATGGAAGCACTTTGTGTTTCTCCTGATCTCTGTGTCAGTGTACAGTGCAAACTCTTGTTCCTTATGCTTGATTAAGTGGCTTTATACAAGCTTGTGTGTAATTGTAGCAGTATACAAGGATAAAACAAAAAAGAAAAAGTTGCTTGCCAAATATACCACTGTCAGGGCCCCAGAGCAAATGAGCAAACATTGAAGTGGGGAGGAAGCTGTGATGAGGGTTGGACTTTGAATATTTTTTTTTTTTTAGAAAAAGCTTAAATCCAACAGATTTTATTGAATCCTTTAAACCAAACCAAACTTGGGAGCCACAAAGTCTAAAGCCCCAAGGGTTGTACCTTAGTGTAGTGTTGTTGAAGGGACACCCAAGAGCTAGTAGTCAGGGTCAGATCTTGTCTAATTCAGGGCCTTGTCTCCAGTAGTAGCCAGCAGTGATTGGAGAATGTAAGGCCAGGCCCAGGAGAAATTCCACATTAAGCTTTCGTTTGTTTTTGTTTTCATATTAAAAATTATTAAACCCAGATGACCCATAGTCTGCTAGCCCTAGATCTCTTTGAAGATTTGCCTACAGGGCTGAAGGGGTGCTGGAGCCCTTTGTATTGCTGTCCCTATGTCCTTCCATATCAACCATGGACAAGGTCCCTGGGTTTTATTGTCCTTATTCAGGTTTCACCTGTGCTGCTGCCTTTGCTCTAGTAAGATGTAAAGGAATCACATTAGCTGAAAGAAAAGATCAGACTGTTTATGCAGGCAAGAAGTCTTGAAGACAGCTTTCTGTCAGGCTGAGATGTCTGCTGAGAGAAAGGAGAATATTTCCGTTGCTTGAGACACTCTCAATCGGATTAGATATAAACAATGTGGGGGAGAGGCATGATCCTGCACTGGAGAGAAGGATTTAGATGACCTGAGATACCTTCTGTTTCTTAATATTCTGTGAATAGAGATGATGGAAATCTCTCATCTGTGTGAGCACATGTAGAAGACAAAATACAATATTAGCAACCCCAAATATATTAGAGCTCTCTGCTTCTGATCACGACGGTACATGCGGAATAGTAATAGGGAATGATTGGGTTTGTCTACATGGGCAGCATTGTTCTTCCATAATGGAAAGGAAAAATTGGTGCTAAAAATGCCATTGAATCAGATTAACCTGATTGAATCTGAATAAATTAATTATTCTCCCCCCCCCCCCGAGGTTGCAATACTGCACATCTGAAAGGACCAGGACCACCTTCAGTAGGGTAGTTTCTATTAGGCAGTGGGCAGTTTGCCCTGTGCAGAGGTATCTGGACATATGCATTTACTACAGGCTGGTGCTTGTGTCTCAGATACTGACCCTCCCCTTTAAAGAAACGGGGGCCAGTATGTGTGTGTCTGAAATGCAAACCTGTGCAGAGCAGGGAAGAAGCTTGTAAACACCCACGGGAGGATGATGCTCAGGTGAAAGTGTGAGTCCACTGGAGGTAGGGGCAAGGAGCCCATTCTCTTAAGTACCTCTTTGGTGGGTCCCTGATCTGCTCTCTACCCAACTGCTTCACACTGACTTCAGCAGTGTGCAGTGCTCCTGTGTCCTACAGCCCTCTCCCTTGTCCCAGAGCAGTGGGGAAAACCGCTTCTGCGGAGGAGAGCAGGAGCTGCTGACAGAGGGCTGATGCCCACACGCACAGGCCGGCCGGGGTTTCCTTTCATGTGGTCTGCTGTGACGTGAGCACTTCCCAGCCAGCTTGTTAGTGGCATCCTAATCTGCTGGCTTGACAAAGAAATGCTATCTCAGCTCGGTGTGGCTGGCTTCTCCAGAGACCGTGGCAGGCAAGGGGAGCTTGAGATATCAGGCTGCAGGCATCTCAGTGTCTCAGAGGGACTGTTGGTGGAGTTGCTGTGAAAGGACCTTCTTCCCCAGCTTTTCATCGTGACCCTGGAGGAGTTCCAGGGCACTGTGTTGCGGGTGCAGGAGCATGGAGCTGATGCTCCCTGGTGCTGCATGTGGACAGTTGGCATTGGCTTTGAGATGCTGGAGGGGCTGGGTGGTGTGGAGGGTTTTGGTTTCTGAGGAGAGCAAAGCAGCAAGGTGGACTGGGGAGAAGTAATGCTATGAAATGGATTTGTGTGGCGCCAGCTTCGTATCTGAATTAGAGCTGTCAGGGAGAATGAGATCCAGACCCGGTGCTGTTCTCCAGAGAAAAGCCGTTACAGAGTGATTGCTCTGTTAAGTGCTGGCTCCACCTCTGTGTCCTGGGTCTGGCTGACTTCTGCAAGGAGAAAAACGATGAGATTTGTCATGATCCTTTCTCCTTTCCCACTGCCCTTTCCTGCCTTTCTCCAGGCTCCTCCGTTTTACATTCTTTCACTTGCTTATTGCTTTTGCCACCTTAGCGTCTTCCAATGAACCCTTCTCCTCCTGACTGTTGGTATCTTTGTCCCACCCTTGCCTGCCTCTTGGCTCCATCACCTTGCCTTCTTTTTCATCCTCAATCTTTTCTGTCTTCCTCCATTCAGCATACAGATGTACTTTAACATCTGTCCACTGAGTACACATGTGTGTGTGTAGTTGTTGCTCAGTATGTGCTTGTGTGCATCTTAAACATTTAACTCTGATTTTTGATGCGCTGCTCCATCCTCTGTTCTGGGACTTACCTTTAAGGGATTTGTGGCATCTCTCCCCAGTGTTCCTGTCCCCCCCTGTTTCCCTGGTGACTCTCCCCTGCTGCCCAGGGGACTGGGGGGTTGAGGGGAGATGCAGAGTAACTCTGTTGCTCCGCTCTTTTTGTGAAGTCTTCCTCCTCATGCCTTCTGGTCCAAGTCCTTTTCTGATCCGTCTAAATGGTCTGGAAAGTAAGGAGGAAGATTCTGCATTCAGCCCAGGCCCCACCAAGGTCTTCAGTGTCTCTGCCAAACCTTTCCCCTCCTCTCACCTTCCTCGTTTGCGCAAGAGTTGATCCTTACCTAAGTGGGAAGAAGCGAGTAAGGCAAGGTCACAATCTTCTCCTCAGGCCCAGTGTGGAGCTGTGTCTTACGTGTTTGTCATTGCTGTTTCTGACAGGTTGACCAGCCTGCATCACGGTGCTAGGAGCCCTGACTGATGTGGGTTTAGCACGACCTGGCTTCTTGAGAAGAACTAGTATTTCTCTGAAGGCCTCTGCCCTCAAAGCAACACACAGGTAAGGCAGACAGTGTTCCTCGTGTTGGGCTCTGCTGCTCCTGGACTCTGGTCTTGTAGAACCAGTGGACAAGCAGAGGATTATTTTTTTCTTTCCCATTCATTTTGCACAGGAGGAGCTTTGTCACCTCTGCCTGTTGGTTTTGTAGAGGTGAAGCCTTACGTTGTATGTACAGCATGGGGCATGGCTTTCAGCAAAAATGTACTTTCAGAGGATCAAAACCACTCATGTCACTTAGATAAGTATAGGCTAAAATGTGGGAGGAGTATGCTGAAAAAAGAAAAAAGTTACAGATGGGGTATTAATAAAATAACACTTAGACCTCTTGAAATTGAAAAATACCTTAATTTAAAAAGCTTTCTATTTAAGGAAAGGAATTAAGATGTATAAGTTGGGGGTAGTGGTTAAGTAAGAAATTAATTAAATCATTTAGTTTTCAACTGGGCAAGATGTTTCAGGTCATTCAGGAGTGGAAAAAAAAAACACAACAAAAACCAAAACAAACAGAAAAGCTCTGCAGTTCAAATTGCAATGACTCATGGAAACCAGATCTAGAAAAGATGAGGCCCTTTAGTCCAAACACTTAATCCCCTACTAGTGTGTAACATCGTTCCCAGCAGCGTCTACCAGTCCTGTTTTAAATGATGGGATTTTCCCTTGTCCCCTTGGGATACTATTGCACAGTCTAATAGAATTAATCTGCTTACTTCTCTTTCAACCCCTGACCACTGCAGATGCAATTAGTAGTAGGCATGGGAGGATTCTGTTTCCTAGGCTGTATTATGAAGGCTTAGGGCTGTATTGTGTTAAACCAGACATCAGTTGCAAGCCTGTATGCACGAGTGTGGCTTATCTGTCAGTACTCATTACAGCCCCATAAATGTCTCTGAACTACAGAGTTCTCAGGCTCTCAGAAGCTTTTCTACCATACTAATTCAGGATCTGATAAGGCACAGACTAATGTATTTGAATGCCTGTGAGAAAGATGGTATGATTGGAAACTGAAGTGAACTGTAAAGTCGTACACTGCTCATGCTAGAGGCTCTCAAAAGCAATTTGCTGCTCTCTTTCTGGAGAGTTCGCTGGCCTCGTTTTTTGACTTCTCTCCCCGACCGTTTGGTAGGAACTATATGGGATGGCTTTTTGCTGCATGTGGTGCTGCTGGAGGTACCACTGCACCTTTCCATCTGTAAATTTCAGGCCTGTCTGATAAATATCGTGAGATGCTGCTGATGTTTACTGAAAAGCTCCATTCTAATAACCAGGTGAATATAAAGTCAAATAAATTTGAGCCAGAAAGTCATAGCTGGTCTTTTTTTTAGAGTGTCTCCGCTGAACACAAAGTAGAGCTTCCTTCTGTGACATTTCACCGTTTTTTTGCTCCTTAAATAGGAGAAGTTTTAGTACTGGGAACTGTTACTCAGTTTCTAAAGCACATGGATGGAGTTTTTGACCTGTTTACGCCTGGAAACTACAGCCACAACTGATTTGTACAAACTCTTTGTGTGGGCACTTGGAGTCACTCGCTTCCAAAGTGAATTAAAAATCACATCCCACTAGAGAAAGTGACTGTGATACAGTTGCTGTTGAATGCTTGAATGAGGCTGCAATGTGAAGCTGGAGGAGGGGTCCTGAAAAACTCTGCAGCCAGTGGCACTGAAGGAGGTTACAGTCCTGTTCCTCCTCCCTCCCAATAAATCCCTGCCTCTAACATGCCATAGCTTTTCAGGAGTATGTCCTTGAGTAGCCTAAATAAAACTTAGCCATTAGTTCAGTGTTTCATCATTGATATGGGTTAATTAAGCCTAATAAAATCTGACTAGACTGCCCGTGTTTGTCAGATCAGAATTGTTATACACTGAAGATTGAGTTGCAAAGCTTTGATGTGTTCAGCAAGTCCAGTGCTAATTTGCTCATTGTTTTTAATCAGTTGAAATTCTTTTCCAGCCTGCTGCTTGGCTGCTTCATGTGGTTTTGTAGCATACTTTAAAAGATGGGGAGATGGTGACTGGATCAAGGTGTAATGATCCGTAGCGCTTTAGATCATCTGCAGCTTATGTTCCCTATCCCTGCACTGCCAGTCAAGCCTTTTTTGTCTAGTAAAAGTGTCAGAACACCAAATCAGAAAGGCACAGATTCTACTCTACTGTTCCATTTTTCCTTTCCCTGAAAGTTTATCTTGCTACTTGCTCTTTAAAAGCAATGTATTAGCTGGGGGAGGGTGGTGCTGTGAAGTGAAAGACATTCTTTAAGTACAGATGCTGGCGATAGTCCTTTCAAAACTACATTTCTCAAGCTGGGAGCTATTGACCCCTTTCAGTGCAGTCACAAAGAAACCCAAGAGGAAATGGAGGGTGAGGGCCAGCAGGGAAAAAAAATAAAATAAAAATTTCCCCCAAGTTGTCTTCTTACTCCACCGCCTGCCAGGCTGGCTATTGTTTGAGACTCCACATGGGATACCAGTTGCCATATAAGGAAAATGGCATCATGCCACATTCTTTCTAAAAATTGATTTTTTACAGTTGACTTTTTCTTCCCCCCCCTACCACCTTCCCTGACTGAAAGTTGTTTTGCTTCTGTGGAAGATCTGGGTGAAAGGAAAGCGGCAGGCTGTAGTATGCATGCCTACAGGCTGGGGCTGTGCCAGAGGTTTCACTGTGTCCCTTTTATCACAGTTCATAGAATCATAGAATCATAGAATTGTTAAGGCTGGAAATGACCCCTAAGATCATCCAGTCCAACCATTAACCTACCGCCACCAAGTCTACCCTTAGACCATGTCCTCAAGCACTGCATCTACCCGTCTGTTAAACACCTCAAGAGATGGGGACTCAACCACCTCCCTGGGTAGACTGTTCCAGTGCTTGATGACTCTCTCAGTAAAGAAGTTCTTCCTAATATCCAACCTAAATTTNACTGAACACAGGACTCGAGGTGAGGCCTCACCAGTGCAGAATACAGGGGGATAATCACCTCCCTGGTCCTGCTGGCCACACCGTTCCTGATACAGTTGAGGTGATTAAAGCAAAGCAGAAATAACAAATGAAGTTCAGGTAGTAAGACAGGGGTGGATGTTGCTGTGATCATCTGCAGTCCTCCTCACCTTTTGATTTTTCTTACTTTAGAGGATGCTTAGGCAGTGGGACAGAAGCAAGGAGTGTCCCCTCTGTTCCGTGTTCATTCGCAGTCTACTATTTACTCAGTATGCATTTCCAGGGCTGAACAATTGGACATCTTTTAAAGAAATCCCAATTTTGTAGAAATGAAGTAAGGACATCTAAATGTCCAGTGTTTTATTAAAGACTGGAAATGGAAGCCACATTGACCGAAAGAAGCAGATACCATATTGAGAAAGTTCTAATTTTCTTTTAAGTGTAGGATGAGAGTTAAATTGTTTGGAGGAGTTGTGCTGCTCTTTTATCTCTGCAAAACGAGTCTCCAAGAGAATCTTTCTGTATAATAAATTGTGCTCATACTAGATACACAATTGTGGAAGCCTCCCAGAGATGCTTGTGTTTGCACTAGCATGGCAGGGGAACGCCCTCATGTAGCTTTTATTCTTCACAAAAGATAATGTGGTGCCTGGCAAATGCTCTCTGCTGTTATTAAGAGGATATACCCCCACAGTGAGTGGTGTGGAACGATGCTATGCCCCATGTGCTGGGTTCTCAATTTACCAATGAAGCGTCTAACGACTTTTGACACATACATGACTGTTGTTGGATGTCTGAGTTAACACTGTGCAGATAGAGGGGATGCTCCTCACCTGACAGATGTTCTTTCAAGCCCTCTGCAAACTCCCAGGCCTTGTGTTGTGATTCCAGTCTGCTCACATTTATAACTGTCCTAATAACCCTCATGGCCAAGGGTGATGTGTTTGTTGCATGCACATTTATAGGTGAGAGACGAGAGTAAAGGGTGAGTGTCAGGTTGGTGGTGCAGGCAGAGCGCCAGCCCTGAGCCTGCCCAGCAGTGACCAGCAGCCACCTCTGGGCTCCAGGAGCTCAGAAACCCACTCAGGATCTCAGCTGAGGTAGGTGGAGGTGTCAGCCAGAGGGGTCAAACATCGCTGCAGCTGGCTCTGACAGTGGTATTGCCCTGAGATGTGGAGTTGGTCCCTCTAGGGTTAAGTGTGGTGCACAAGGGGTCTGGTTTTGGCTGTGCGTGTTTTCCTATGGAGTCAGGAGCTGGTGTGACACGTATGTGATTATAAAGTAGAAGAAATAAATTGTCATTAGAAATACATCTCTATCAGTTCCTGTCACTTAGTGCTAATGCTGCAGTGGTTAATGTAAAGCTTTTTTTTTTTTTTTTTCCTGACTATATCAGGAAAACTTGCAAAACTGGGGTTTACCCCAATGTGACAGGGCAGGAAAGCAAAGCTGCCTTTCATCGCTATGCTGAGTTCTGGGTGGAGAGGCTGAGATACACTATCACTCACAGTGGCAGTGAAAAGGCTTTGCATCGCTTATTTTGAGACCTACAGAAGTACATTTGACTTGTGAATTTTGAAAACTATCGGCTGAAGCTGGGGACTTAGTGTTAAGAGCTGGTGGAATTATTTCCTTGCTGTAGAGATTTCTCAGGAAGCAGATAGGCAAGAGCAGTATGTGTCTGTGTATTTGCAGGGTTGTTTTTTTTTCCTTGGGCTTATGAGTAAGAGCTGGGATCAGTGAAAGGTGATAACTGCCAGAATCACCTCTAAGTAGTGAAATGGGTTCGGGGAGTTTTGCATTCAATTCCTAGCTCTGCACCCCAGCACTGTGACAGTGGGAAGCAGCTTCAGTCCTGTCTGCCTCTCTTCCCTGGCTGTATAAAGATGGTAATAGAGCTGGTAAGTTTTCTCTTGTGGGAAAAAGTGATGATAGAAGTATTATATTTTTCATAGAAACTGGCTTTGTCAAACTTGGCATTCCTTTTCAGAGAAGCCTGAGTTTATCTTTTTTATTTTTTTAACCCTTCTTTCTTGTTGGTCATCCTTTCTGTGTCAAAACAATAATGGGGAAGTAGAGAAAAAAGGAAAGACATAATCCAGAAAATCCCTCTGCTTGCATGAAAAACTTCCCATCAGACAATGTCTATGCATCTTACATTTATAAAAATTGAAAAACATGCAGAATATGAGAAAGGTTATGCCCTCGAGTGCCCTGACCTGTTTTAAAGCTGAGGCTTCTTGCTTGCCTTGCCGAGTCCATTTACTCCAAAAATCTTGAGAGATCTTCTGCAAGAGGAGCCAACATGTAGGTCAGCTGCTGGACAGGCTTGTGCACAGTGAAGGCAATGCTTATCTAATGGCTGCTTTGTCTGTTGTAAACCGACTCATTCTTGGGTTAGCTAATCATGGCTGGGGGCTGCATCCTTGGCAGGCATTACGTGTGTTGACAGCACTCGCCGATAGCATGCCAGGAGCTGAACAGCCTTGGACGTGCCTGTGCCGGACGGTCAGGGCTGTTCTCGGTAGTGTGCGGCAGGAGCTGTAAGGTGGAGATGATGTGCAGGTAGTTTGTGGTCAGATGATGGGAGAGGATATAATGGCAGTGCTCTGCCTGTATTTTAGCTCCAGTGTCCAGCATATATGGAGGTCTTGAGCTGAACATGGGACTTTCTACACCTGATACTTTTCTGAAAAGGCAGGGTGTGAGCTCACCAACCCCCCAGCAGCTGGGCAAGAAATAAGTAAATTCCAAGGAAGTCTGTTTAAGCAACATAAGCTTCCTTTTTGAACCTTTTGTGGAAGGTTTATTTTCATATCCCACAATGTTCACCAGGCGCTAATTTTCAGGGCTGTATCACTGGTTTGAAATGTTAAAGTATACAGGAGCTCATATATAGTATATACAGTCTCTGTCCCTCCTTGCTGCATGGCACGAGCCAGCCCCTGAGCCCAGCAGGATATGATGAAACTTTTCTGGGGAACTGACTGTTCTGTAATTACCATCTGAAGCTGTTTCTGGCACCTTTCCCTCGTGAATGTTGATGGCAGAATATTAGAGTCTATGGCTACCTGAGCCATGTTCTGCAGCAGGGGTGGTTATCAGGCTTGGACATTCCTGCCTGCTGTCCAAGTATCCCCTGCTGATGCTAGAGATACACAGACAGACATCAGTGCAGTACATATAACATGTATGTCAAGGCAGAATTTGTCACTGACCCCCTCAAACTGACCTGTACCATTTATAACCTTCATGGCTGCAAAGTACATCCAAGAGTACATTTCAAGAAGACTAAAAATAACATGCTCAGTTTTAAGCTATGTCTCCCACAGGAATTCAGTCAACAAGAAGAAAGGACTCAGTTTGTCTTTTTTTCCTCGTGCCTAAGTGTTCAGCTTTCAAAATAGAGCTGTGAGTTTATCACAAGCTATTGGACTGTTAGTTGAGTTGGCTTAGTGTATGGATCACGTTACTGGAAAGTGGAATCACTTGCCAGAACTGCCTTTGCTTTTCCATTTCCCTTTCCATCTCCCAATTCTGTTTCTTATCTGGTAGCAGCACTGAAGGCCAAACGCTCACTGAACTGATTGGAACCAGGAGTTGGTGTTCTACTATTCCTCCTGCCAAAATCCAGTGTGCAAAATAAAGACTGTACGTTCAGGCTATTACATGAACAAATTTATGGTTATTTTAAATACCTGAAGATCACTACAGCAAAGCTCTGATCCTCCTAGTGAGTTGGGGCGGCTACATGGTGGATAAAGTTGAGTAAATTCAACAAGTCTTCATCCCAGGAGAAGGGATAAGTGATAGAGGCTTTTAAAAAGGAGTAATGAAATGCGCTTTTTTTTTTCTTTTTTTTTCTTTTGGGTAAGATGTAGTTGGAAAATTGGTAGTTGGAAAACTTCAAACTAGCTAGATATAAGTATCAACTTGAGTCCAGATGTTTAGGACTAACAATAGAAATCCCTGGGAGTACTTGGGTATTAGTCTTGAGTATTAGGTGTACAAAGCTGACAGTGCTGCTTTAACCGTTTGGGATTTTGGTCTTTCACTATGTGTTTTTTTCTGTGATCAAGAAAAACGATAATTGATGGAAATTTTAGTGATATGATGTTTCTTCTCCAGTGAATAAAAAATCAGCTGAGTGTAGGACGTCTGAGGATCACATCTCTGTGCTAAATTGATTTTATGAAAGACAGAAATTACACAAACCTCTTTTTCTGAATTCTTCACAGTGACCATAAATCATCATAAAATCAGGTTGAAAATTAGCAAATAGTTTCACTTGATAAAAAGGTTATGTATATATTTTTTTCTAAATCTTCTGTTCTTTTTTATGCAGCACACTTTGGTTTTAGAAATGACAAAACTGATCCTTTCAACATTTGAAATGAAAATCACATTTTTCTGTGAAAATTTGATCAGAGCTCTTTATAAAAAGAGGCTTTGGCTGTGCTTGGTGTGGTGTTTAGAGGTTATGGGGGAGACAGATTGTGTTTTGTTTTCTAAGTTAGAAAATGTGTTCAAAACAAAAAAAAAAGGTTTCATCCTTGACTGAACAAAACTTTGGGGAACTGATCTGAAGAAATCCCTTTGTATTGTTTTCTTTCAGAAGAAAAGTCTCCCAGCTCAAACTGAAACAGTTCTCTGCTTTTTGTTCTTTGGGTGACAAACAAAATCTGTTGATCATCATGGTATGTTCTGATACTGATGGAGAGTTGTTTTTCTTGGCTTTTGCTAATATAAGATTTGTTTGTGCTCTGTCATTGGAAGAATTTGGGGCTTGTCTGGCAGGAGGTTAACCATTAGGGACTTACTCTTGCTTCTGTTGATGACTTGCTTTTGTCACTTGTTTCAGATAGTCTGTTCACTGTAGCTAAGAGGACTAAGTCCTCTTTTCCCATCCACACCTGAGCTATTGAGTAGTCTCAGCTGCAAGTCAAGGAATCACTGAATCACAATAAAGTGTGAGTGCTCATAAGTATCATTAAATGTTTTCTTGGCTAGTTCTCTTTATTGCATCCCAGTGACTGCAGCTGAGGACTAGAATGGCTGGCCTCAGCAGCAGCGTTAGGCTCTGTTTGAAACCTCCAAATCTATTGTTTATCTTTTGCTTCCCTTGCCTGCACCCCTCATGATGCCTTCCCCAATGAGCAGCTCTCTCCTCCCCACCCCAAATGATGCAGTTACTGGGGAATGGTGGACAGATACCATTATACACATACTGGAGGTGCCCCCAGATTTGGGGTTTGACCTTGAGTCAAAGGGGAGGAGATGTGGGCAGGGAATGTTGATTTTAGTAGGGACACAGGCTGTAGCACTCTGCAGAACTGTTTTAAACATGCTCATCAGTCAGGGAGGTCTGTGGGTGCAGAGGAAGGCTCAGTGAGCTTTACAAACATTTCCACACGCTGCTCGGGGCTCTGTCCCAGGCACATACATGGTTAGTGCTTCTGGGAAAGGCTTTCTGGGAGTAATCAGTCAGTGTTGCTCTGGGTTTCTTCTCCATCAAAGCTGCTCTGTTGTGTCTCTTGGTGCTGCTTACTTTGATTTTCATTTCTGGACAAGGGATCAATTTGCACAGACCAGCACCAGGCAGAAGAGTTTGATCATGCAGAGGGCTAAGCCAGATGGCCTTTTTTTTTTCTCTAAAGCACTTAAATGGGTGTTTAGAGCTGTAGGTGCTGAAGAAGCCAGTGGTGGTAGGACTTTGCTGAAGTGTGGTCTGAATGTCTCAATGGCTTCCTAGATCAAAATTAAGTCATCCCCTTGGATCTTTGCTTTCTCTTCTGATCTGGAACAATCCTTATCTCAAAAGGGACCTTCATGCTTCAGCCTTGTGGGGTGAGGTGTCTCTGGCCTGCCCCTTTCACCAGCTTCCTTCTGTCTTTGCCTCCAGAATCATAGAATGATTAGGGTTAGAAGCGACTCCCAGAGGTCATCTAGTCCAA
>VXBZ01003489.1:187488-255737 GCA_013399135.1 Heliornis fulica
AGAAGTCACTGCACTGTAAAGCTCCTGTTGGATTTCTCACTAAGCCTTAAGAGTAGGAAAGGAGCTGGTGAAGGTAACACAGGTAGGAGATGCTGTTCTGTTTCTGCTGGAAAAGCATGGCCGTGCTTGGAGCAGAAGCTGCTCTCTGGTGAGGCCACGGTCTGGTTGTGCGGTTGGGAACATGAAGGGCCGTCTGAGGGAAGATATTGCCAAACCCGCTGAGGTTAAGCACCCTCTGCCCCAGGCAAATGCCTTTGTTTTTATAAGCCTCTACAGCTAGACTGTAAAATGGAGGTCTCCAAGCAAAGCTGAGGTAATAACCGCAGGTGGTAATTTAAAACTGCCTTCATGAACTAAATCCTGCTTTTTCTGGCCTTAAAATAAACAGTGGATGTGTGAGGTAAATTCCTCCCTGTCTTGCTCATGACTCCTATAAAAATATTGTACCTCTTGGAGTCTTCAGCCAAACGTTGGCGCCTTTGTTAAAATCAGTTTTGGTTTTTAAGTTAATTGCTGATACCATATCTAGCAACATAGTGATTTTTTTTTTGCTGTTAAACGTCTGAATGAGATCTGATATTTTAAAAACTTCCTAACCTGAGATGGATTTATTACTTTTTTAATCTCTAGAGAAAACACTAGTCCAGTTGAAGGGACTAATTTCAGCATCACTGAAGAAACAGTAAAGATTTAAGTAGTGAGAAAAATCATTATTCTGGGTGTTTGGGATAGGCTTAGGAATATTACATTGATTTCCAGAAATTAATCCCCCTGGTCAGCACTGATGGGTTCTGTGGTTATCTGGTCACCTCTGACGTGCCTTTACTAGAAGGATATCCTGGTTATTACTGCAAAATGCTTTGGAGTCACCTAATTCATCTGTAATCTTCCCAGGATAGCAGGGAAAGCAGCAGATACGTATTAGCAGAGAAGCCTGGGTGGTTTCACCCTGGGATAATGGAAGGATAATGTATTATATGAGAATATGTCATCCCACCAAAAAATGAATTTCAGGAGCCAGTATTTTATACAGAATATGTAAAGTGCTTAAATGGGGGCTTGCTTGGAGTTTGCTTTTATTCTTTCATTCTTTTTTTTTTTTTTTTTGACTCACAGATTTGTTTGGATGCTTCTGAGTAAAATCAGATTTGCTAAGTGACAACGCATATGCAAAAATCAGATGATGAGAAGATGAATATGCCATACAATACGTGGTGCAGATAACAGCATGAAGACAATACATTGCAGAAGAGAGGGGAAGTTAGGAAGGGAAAGATAAAATGGAGTTTGAAGCAGTGAATGAAGCAAGAGAGAGATGCCAGTGAGCCTGTGCTTGGAGGTGGTGGTGGTGGTTTGGTCAGGCAGTAGCTTGCAGCTCCTAACCAGAGCGCCCTTTCCCTCCATCACACAAACCCCTGTGCCAACCAGTGCCAGCCTGGAGGCATTGGTGACGATGGCCAGTGAGGAACCTCAACTCTGTGTGATGTATCTTTCTCTAGATGGAATTGCTGTGTCTCTTATTATCAATAGATTATTCGCTTGGGATTTTTCTAGTGAGGAGGTGACGGTGCAATCCCACAGAGAAAACTTGCAGGGAGTGGCTGCAGGAGAGAGTTTTGGAGACATCAGCTCTAGATGGATGCTCCCACATTTCTGAGCACATCATTGTGAGATAATTTGGCAAAGGTGGGGCAGAAACCATCTGATCTTTTTCTATGCCACTGTCATGAGTTCAGAACTGTGAAGGACCCCACCTGGGGTTTTGTAGCCGAACATTTAAAAATACTACTGGTGGCAAAACAAGCAAAATGCTTGTTTTTATTAAAATACTCTCTGTCTGGGTACTTCCTTTCCCAACTGCTTTCGGTGCAGGCAGCCCAGCACTCATAGCTTACTGAATTAAATCTCTCAGGTTCCACGGGCGGCAGGTAAGTGTTCTTGTTAATTATATTAAATATGGAGAGGGGGGTGGAGAGATGGATGCTACACAAGGATGACATGCCAACTTGAAATGACTTGCCAGAGCTGGAGAGTTTCTGTGAGAGACATTAGCAAAACTGGAGCTATAAAGTGGTCTGAGCACTACACGGGGGACCACAGAAGCTGCTGAAGAGAGGACACTTGCTGGCTATCCTGGAGCAAAGCCATGCCAGCTTTGTAAAGGACATGGAGCTTCATAAAGGGCTTTCAGACTGTAATGTGGAAAGCAATCTAAGGCTTAAGTGGTTTTGTATCATCAGACATGCAGAACATTGACCACAAATCTTGTTTTGAAATTTGTCACAAAATTTATCATCAAATGCACTTGCACGGCGAGACCACAGCATTTTCAGAAAGATTCTTCTGCCCATGCTGACAGCAGTGATGGGAGAAGAGGCTGTTAAGTGCTGTGTCACTTCAGACAACATCTCTTGCTTTAATACAGAGCTCAGAGCAGCTCTGCAGCCTAACTGGGAGAATGCCCCAGAAGGGCTGTCTCTCCATGCTGAGAATAGCTTGAACATCCTGTGGTTCCCTGGGTTTTCTCAGCATAAACCTGGCTGCTTTACCTGTTTCCCTGCAAACCTGATTTTGATACTTTTAAAATACACTCTTTTTTTTTTGTTTGTTTTTTTGTTTGTGGTTTTTTTTTAGCTGAAAAGCAGCATTGCTTTCAAATTTGACACTGATTGAGAAAAGAGATGTGGCAATGGTGGGGACATAGTTACCTTCAACCACTGAAAGACGGTGTGACTTTGGAGTCGGAATTCAGCCCAGTCCTGACTGATGTGGAGTTCTAGCCCCTTGCAGGAGATCTGCTTTTATCACTGTGTTCTGTTGTCCTCTTTAAAAAGGTTGCCTAGACTTTGTAAAAATAGGAATTGCCAGGTTGGATCAGACCATGTTCTTGTTTCTCTTGGTGTGAAGAGCGAGGCGCTCAACAGCTCAGCTACAAGTCAGGTTTCTTACTGGTTTAAGGCCACGAGAGCTGCTTGCACCTCCATCATTCACTGAAAGGTTTGGAGTTATTCCAGCCACCCTGACTTGAATTAAGAGGAGTTTTTATGTCTTCAGTTTCTAACTTCTGACTTTCAGCAAGTAAAATATCAGTGGAGGCTGAGTAAAAGAAAATCCATCAGCATGCAGGTATTTCCATGGTTAAATTTGCTGCTCCAGTTCTGGAAGTGTCCTTATGATACCCTGTCAGTGCACGCCAGTTCTTATGTATACGTATGATTGATGGTGCTTCAGGTTTTGCCCCAGGCTATTCCCAGTCTGCTTCTGAGTGATGCTGGTAGTGAAGTTTCTACTGCTGTCGGTGTGTTATTTAGATTACAACAGAGCTAAAAACGTGCTGGCCCCTAACCACTTCACAAGAGAAGCAATCCTTTCCCCCTAAAGCTCACAAACCCTGAAACAAAGCCTGCCTGCAGAGACTCTTTGGCACTGTATTAAATATCCTTCCTGAGAAATGGTTTCTTACGACTGCAGCCTTCCTAACAGGCACTGTGGGTAGTATCTACACAAAGCTATCTGTATTACATGGTTTGACCTGCTTTAACCCCAGCCAGTCTCCTGGAGATGTAGAAAATATCTGTTCCATACAAAGGTCTTGCCTTTCAGGCACAGGAGAAGTGGATTGTTTGGAGTGCTAGCTAAGAAGAGCTCTTACACTTTTTGTGGGTGACAGTCACCCCACTGGGGCTATCTGAAAGCCTCTGCGTCCGTATCATCAGCATGTAAGTGGCTGTCTGTGCGTGCAGAAATGAGTTGCTCCCCAAATCACCCCACTTGAGCCTGCTGCAGATGCACTGTGCTTGGGCAGTAAGGGTATATTTGGGAAAGTGGGTGTATTGTTCATTATGTTCTCTTCATTAAGGGTGGGGTGTGGGAGAGGGGAAGGTATGCTTTTTGAACTTTTAGCTATCAAGAAACATTTGACCCAGATTCAAACTTTAATGAAGACTAGATCTCTGGTTGCACTAGGATTTTGCATCCTTAAAAATTCTGCTTTTTGAATTTGAAAGTTGTCTGTCAGCAGTGTAAGTGGGAGTTGGATCTACCTCTGAGCAGTTAAGTGGTAAGGAGATTTCTGTGCGGTTTCTCGGTTCCTTCCCTGCTCATGGAAGGATGAAGGATGTGGGGGGAGGTGCTATAGGTGGCGATGGAAGTGAGTTCCCCCATATTCTCACCTCAGGAAAGTGAAGCTCTCACCTCCTCCAGTACATTCGTACCCCTGGTTGCCCAGCTTTCCTGCAGTGTGTACACCTCCCACACCAAGACACCCCCCAGAGGGGGGCACGCAGAGCAGCTAGAGAATGGGATATGGAGAGGTTCCCAGTGGCTGCATGAGCCCATGGTTGTCTGAGCAGGACCGTGGCCACGCAGTGCCTGGGCTGTGTCCTCCTCTCATTCACGAGAGCAGCAGCATGGGGCCGGCCGTGTCTTCATAAACATGGTCGAGGCTTCAGTGGACGAAGTTTAATTGGGCACTTTTCACTTCTCAATTCCTGGAAAAGCTGAAATGCACTTGCTTGGCCTCAGCCACAGCCAGGCTCCCCGTGACTGATGCTGGGAGAGGTGGATGTGTTGCTATGGCGCTGGGAGGTGACTCCAAACCCCACCGCTCTGGCAGCTGAGCCGGCTCCCAGCAGCATGTCCTAATTGCGGCTGTGCAGCAACAAAACAAATATGTGGAGATTTCCATAAAGGCCATAATCAAAGGAGCATCCCTTGCTTTTTAATATGTGCTGAATGGGTTCATTTGTAAGCTTATTACGACTTCAGAGAGAGAAGCTATCAGGGCGATCATTAGCTGCCTATGCGAATAGCAAGGAAAACCATGGCATGTTCCAGAATATACCCCCCTTTAATGCCTGCACTTTCAGATGCATTAACAATAACTAGCCATGCTGTCTTTCATGTTTCCCTTGCCATGAGTAAGGACAAAAAAGAAAGAAGGGGGGCAGTGAACTGGGTGCTTTTTGAAATAAGTTCAGATGAAGAGAAAAATGAGGTGTTAAGAGAGCAGCAAATTCACCAGCATGACATTGTGTGTCTTGATGCAGTATCTGCTGTCCACTGGGAAAGCAAAAGCAGCTGGGAGCCAGCCTGCAAGTCTTGGCTCATATCTCACTTAGTCCCTCTACTCCTGTCATCTATGTATGCATTGTGCTGAGGGTCTTTTGTCTGCCTGGAACCTGATTGTTGCTGGAGTGCCTAGGTTATACATCTTTTGAAGGGAGAGAGAATATTTAGAAACACATACGCCAAGATTATGGGATTTATTAAGTCTTGTTTATTTTCCTGCAGAACATCTGAAGTTCTCTTGTAGGCTGTGGTCATGGTTGTCTCTCTCCCCCTTCTTACTCTTTTTTTAAATCAGAAATCAGAAATACATGTAGCAAAAGATGTTGGATCACTGGGTATTCATAGCTTAACCGGGACAGGTGTGGTTGAGATCAGTTACATTTACCTCTCAAGCCACATTAGCTCCAGTTTTATGGCTTAGAGTAAGTTACAGGTGCTGATTGCAGTGAAACTCAGTTTAGATTTGCACATAGAATATGAGATGTCTTATCAGTTTGCCTATAAGCAAGGTAAGTTATACTTCATTCCTTAGGTTGTTTCTCATGACCTTTGCTGCATTCAAGCTTTCCTGGACATATCACACCTATAGCTTGTGAGGTGTATTTATTTCCTAAACAAATAAATCACCCCAAATCATGAGCTTTGTGGGATGAAGAATTTCCTATTGTATATAGAACACAAAGCACTGTGGGATGCATCATTATTCATCTTGTTGCTAACATTTAAAAGATACCAGAATCAGATAAATAATGCCCCTTCTCAGGTTCACAGCAATATTATTTACTGGTTTATTTGGTATTACTGACATTCTTCATTTAAAATATACTTTTCTTACGGGATGTTTTTCTTAACCTTTGCTTCTCTAGACTGACTAAACCTGACTGTTCCAATTTTGCATCTCTGTAGCAGTTACTTTGAACAAAGAGTTTATTTTTCCAGGAGTTTGGTGTTTTGGGTGTGTGGTTTGTTTATTTTAGTAAAGTAGTTGAATACATTAGAAGTTCTGCTTGGGATTTCTTTCTTAAAAGCAATTATTAGTCCCCCAATAAATGGTGTTGAAGGGTGGGTTTTCTTTTCCCCCATATCTGCCTTAGGAAAAAGCACAGAAGACAACAACAACAACAAGAGTTCACCTACTGATCTAGTTTCATTCTGCATTAAACCAGATGATAAAAGCAGGGGTTTTGAATTTTAATTGCCTTCCCCATGGGCCATTGCCTGTGCCTCTGTGCAGCTGGTCTGGGGATGCATTTCTCTGCTATGGAGAGATCATCATCATCATCTTTTTGATAGAACAAAGCCCTGTGCTTCCTAGTAATGCATTTTGATTGCTTTCTTACTTGAAAATGATTGATTTTTCCTTCTCTGCGTTGTTTCCTTGAAGCCTGTGAAGTATCAGGAAACTCCTGGAAACCATGGTCTGAGAAGGACAATGTTGCCACAGCAACTGCCCGGTGTTTCTGAGGTTTATTCTTGCATCTTTCAAAACAATCACAAATGCCACAAACTGCTGAGGCATGTGCTGCAGACAAAGTGAGGCTAAAGAAAAAGAGAATAGAAAAGAACATCAAGTAGTCAGTTTTTGTAAAGGTGAGACGTATCAGGCTCAGGGAAAAAGTGGCAGGCGTTTACACTTCATGTTAAATGCCCTAAGTGTCTGGGATGCCATGCAGGCCTGTGGAGGGTTTCAGTGCTTGACAGTATCTGACGTGACAGTGGATAATATCGCTTGGCTTGTAAAGCAACTCCATGGTCCACTAGGGAGGGTGACATTTATTGCATCCAGAAGGGAAATATTTTGAAATATAGGAAGCCAGACATGTCAATTTTGGTACACCAAATAGACTTCTGTCTAGGACAGAAGGTGCCTGTCAAAGACTGTAACTTGTTGGCCAGAAACAATCAACTTTTTCATGGATTTGGGACTGGTCTCAGTATAGACTGGTGAACTGTGGGTCAAGAGATCTAGCACATCCGTTCCCCTTTTAGCCTTGTTTTTCTTATCTGGTAAACAATTAATATAATTATATCATAAGTGCATATAATCTTTGGGTCATCTGTTTAGAGAGACAGTCCAGTACCATATGGTTCTATTTTACTGGGGTTAATGCTAAGGAAAATTCACCTGTGACCTATCAAAGGACATTTTTTTTTTTTTTTAAGGAACAGAGTTTAAAAGAGTTGCAGGCTATCAGATGAGTTGGTTCTGTCTGCAGTATCTTCCTTTCTGAGATGGCTGATGTGTGTGAAAAACTCTAGGAGAGAGGCAGGCATGCTTTACCTGTTGAACTTTGAGAGGGACCCAAGTGAGCAGTCTGAGTTTCGAACAGTGCTGTATGCGTGTTTGTGCTAGTTGAAATGGAGTGGTTTGTGGCCTGACGCCGTAGCAACGCTTCAAACACAAGCCCTAGCACTTTTATCAACATTACAATGTTTAGGAAAACAGGGTCTGCTCTGGGACTTCTGGATGTCCCTTTGACTAAGTAGAGGAGATTTTACCTCCATTTGACCTCATCTGTGCTGTACACCCATTGTGCAGAGTTGCAAATATAAAGCACAGGTAGTTACACGTCAAGCTGATGTTATTCAGTTGAAGCTCTCAGAAGCTCAGTCCAGCCCTCTTTTTCCTCCTATGTGTGACTGATGTGCTCAGCCTTCTGGTGGCGAAAGTGTGTCTTCATTAAAAGCAGAACAGTCAAGAGTCAGGAAGGGATGCAGCCCAGTTGTCCTGGACACTCTGCTCGGGAAGGAAACTTAGGGTGGTTTTAGCAGCAGCTCAGATTCATTTAAACACCATCCCGAGCCTCATACGATTTTAGAGGTATAAAAGCCAATCAGGTTATTGTTTTAAGGAATAAGATGCCCCTGAGGGCTTTGCTCACTCAACTGTACAGAGGAATTAAGTGTTCTCAGGCAGCGCAACAACATCATTCACTCCAGTGTTGCAAGGCAAGGCAGTCCTCACTCGTAAATGGGCCCGTATTACAGTGACATTAGCATTTTAATGCAACTAAAGAGGAGGTAGATTGACTGTAATTTAGTATCTAGTTGCATGGCCTTGTGCAGGTCCCCTCATCGCTGCTCCGCAGGGGCCGATTATAGTTACACAGTGCACTTTGGAATCTAATTGGATTTACGTGCAGTAATGTAGTCGTGTCACAGCAATGACTGCTATGCAAGCACTACGGAATTCCAGGCCAATTAGTTATTTAGCCAGGAGCAGTCGTTACAGGATATGCATGGGGCTGACAGCATGGGCCAAGCTCCAGTACAGGAGCAGCAAATGTCTGTCTTGTGAAGCCATGGCAAGGGAATATTAATCATAGAGTGGGTTAGGTGGGAAAGGACCTTTAAAGGTCATCAAGTCCCAATGCTGCTGCAGAAGCAGAGACACCTTCAACTAGATCAGATTACTCAGAGCTTCATCAAACCTGACCTTGAACATCTCCAATATTAATCCGATCCTGCTTCCACAGAGATGTTTCTCCTCACCCTCCACCCCAGAAACTCTTGCAGAGATCCAGCAGGACATGACTTCTGTCTTCAGCTTCTCCTTTGGCTAAAGATATGGGCTGCCATGTGATTTGGTTTCTCTAGATCCTGCAGATATGGTGAGCAGGTAGCTAGGGACACTTGTGAAGCGGGACACTTGTGAAGCAGGACACTTGTGAAGCAGGACATCTGTAAGCCATTTATGTGGTGGCCTTCCTGAACTGGTTAACATGCAGCAGACTGGATTTCTTCCAAAGACAGGCCTTGCTTCTCCATCTCGCACACCACACACACCCCCACCACCCCCAATTCGTTTCATCTATCACTTGCTACCCGTTTATATCAGCCTCTTTTTGGCCCCTCCCTTTCTTCTCCAGCTGCCCACCTTGCTGCATGAGACCACGAGGACTCACGTGTTCAGCTGCTTTTCCCTCATCAAAGCTGCTCCTCCCCGGCACCTGCTCTGGAAGCAGGGAATGTGAGGAGAAGCCAGCGCTCGGCAAGGAGCCGTGAGGCGGTGGCTGCGAGCCGGCCGAGGAGGCAGGACAGGGTGCCAAACGCCGCTGCTCGGGCGCTGAGGCGGCACGGCTGGCACACGCGTGCGGCTCCAAGGAAGGCGCCTGGGCCTCCGGCTTGCACCGCGTTTCGCCAGCGACTGTAATTAAAGGCCCCGGTTTGCTTGAGTCGCAATTAGGCATGGTGGTTTTGCGCTTGCAGCAGTTCTCCCTAATGACAAAATCGTAGCTATTAACCAACGAGAGTCTGTTTGGCAGGGACTCCCTCCCCTTTAGGGCCATAGAGTAAGATGGAGTATTGCTCTTGTTTGGCACCAAACACGCTCTTTCATCCCCTCTGACACAGCACCTGCTGGTACCTACTGAAGCATTTAAGCTCTTCCTCTCTGTGGTGCTGTAATTTCTTTAAAATATTGTGACTTAAAGGGAATAAAAAAATAAAATTCCTCTCCCACGCAGACCTTCGAGGGCTCATAGGGATGTAATTATATGCACACACAGTAGGAGCAGGAATCCCATCATTCTGGTTATTTTCCTAATGATAGGTTTATATAGCACATTGTCATCTCTGCTTTAAAATTAGAGCCATCTTCTCCAGGCAGCAGCTGTCCCAGGATAGTGGCATCACAGGATAGAAAACCTGAAGAAACAGTCTCTTAATTGCACATGCAAAACAGAGGATGAAGTATCCCCCCACACAATGATTCTATTCTATGATTCTATGACACAAAAGAGAAAGATAAAAAGGTAGGGGAGGGCGTTTGTCTCTGATTGTCAGAAAGGGGCAGTGACACTGTCTCTTGTCTTAGCTGTACTCTCCAAGCTCATTTCCAGAGGTCCCAGAACCTGCTGCAACCATTGCCATTGATGCAGCACCCTCTGAACTTCCTCAAAGTGGTAAAGCTGTACTGATCCAGGCAGTCTTCATACCCAGCAATATATGTACAGTGGAGCATTTCAGGTGCTACTCACCAGGTGCCTTCAGTACTTTGCAGCAGAGATGGGTCAGTTGGCTATAGGTGTTTGTACCTTCCAGGTTTCCAAAGAGAACCCATCCCTCCTCATCATTCAAAGTTGCAGGTCCACAGTGACAGAGGAAGGACATTAAAAGTGAGGAATTAACACAAACCAACCAAAAAAAAAATAAATCTTTGAATAGTCATTATGTGGTATATTATTGTAATAGTTACAGCCACCTTGAAACTCTTTGTTTACTTCCTGCCAACAACAAACGATGGAAATCACGATGACGTGCTGGCAGTGGTAGGCAGGGATAGGTACAGGTGACTTATCTAATCCATCACAAGGAAACAGAGGCTTCAGCAGAGCTGTGATTATTCTAGAGGGATTTGTGAAGGACAAGTGAGTTACAGTGCTGAGCAACCCTGTGTGAATATGGCCCCTGACAGCGTGGGGTGTTGTTTGCATCGTTAGAGGTGCAAACATACCCTGCAATGTGGGGTTGGGGCTGTGTTGGATGGGTGGAAAAACCAACCCGGGGGACGGTGCTGCTCTGCGAAGGCAACAGTCACACAAGCCTCCTTTGCACGTTAGCCTGTAGTCTCACCTCACCTTTGCATAGAAAAAGACTGTCAGTAGCACATGCTGGCAGAAATTATAATTTACTGAGCAAATTGTGACTGATAGCTGAAGGGCAGTGGCAGTCAGCACCCAGTTCTCCCTGCCTCCATCAGTTTCTCTAATGCCTTTGGGTGGACAGTGCGATGGCATCACCATTCCTCTCTGTAGCTGCTTCCCAGGCAGTGATGATGAGGTGAAGGAGATAGTTTGTTCAACTTGGTGTGAGAGCTGGCTGGAAGAACGAGGGATAGCACCCAGTGTCTCCAGCTGTTGTGCCTGATGACTGGGCTGTGCTTCCCAAAGATGCATTCCATCTCCCTTCCTCTGCCTTTCCATTTTCCTGGTAAATGGACTGTAAAGTCACAGCAGATTAAAGTTTGTCTAAACCTCCTATAAAATATTGAAGTTGCAGCTGGTATTAATCTAGTCCTGTTGTGGTATGAGGTGCATGTGTAACGGGGCTATAGATTTACACATGGTCTGTGGGCGTTTAAAACACCCCAAAGGTTGTTAAAGAGATTCTGAGGAACTGGATCCCTCACTGGGTATTAAAAGCTCTTCATTAGTGCTAATGTACACTAAATTAAGGTGGCAATTAGACTGAGCATATTCATCAGGATGGTGTGTTTTAATAAATTGTGTATTTAACATGATTGCATTTTATTGACTTCTGCAGTAATTGCTTATTTTTCTCTTACAGGACAAGTTTGACTACAAAGAGATACATGGGACACACAGACAATTAAAGACTAGAATAGGCACTGTGCTCTGAGTCCCAAGATTTGTGAAGGTGAGTGTTGTTTGTGGCTCTTTCTTTCTGCATGTGAGATGCTTTCTCCATATCTCTGTCAAGGCTGGGTAGGTGTAGCTATGGTATCCAGGAGAGGGATAAGAATTGTGCAGCTCATCTGCCATGGTATCACCTGTAAGTTGTTCCCCTTGGTCTCCTAATTAAACTGGCCCTATCTCTGTTCTATCTGGAAGAGCAGACTATATGGAAATAATACTCCAAGAGTGTTTTCTAGAAGGCACCACCTGTTAGATAGGTTCTTTTAGCAGACCCCACCACTTTTATTTAAAGGAGTTGAATACCACAGATAGTGAACAGAGAAATCCCCTTGGGAAAGGGGTACTCTGTGAAGGAAGGTAAATATGCTGAGCCAGATCTTCATACATGCAAGCTAAAGGGTGGCCTGCTATGTTTCTGGGGAGAGAACACAATGGAGCGATGTCAGGTTGCGGTGGTCCTTCACCACTAGTACAGTTAGAGCTTGAGGAACATGTCTAGTGACATCTCAACTAGGACAGCCTCTAGAAATTGATGCACTGACTTGGAAGAGAATCTGGTCCACATTTTCTGATTCCTTTAAAAGGCTGACTGGCAGTGATTCAGCAAAGTTTCAAACATGTCTCCTGCTTTTACTAGGTAGCATTGTGTGTGAATATGAAAGGAGGTGGGAGTTAGCACCATTTCCTCCTCAAGCTGTTGGCTAATATTTTATAGGAGATACTGCAGAACTGGTTCTTAGGTTTTAATGGAAGCAATGGATGGTTGGAATGGTAGGCAAGGAAGATGGTTCACACACTTCTTTTCAGTAGAGGGTTGGAGTGGTATGAAACGATCGATGCAAGGATTTAGGCTGGTGAAGGTAAAGTGCTTCTGAGAGTTCTGATAGACTGGCACATCTGAAGGATGCTCTTGTTCCTTTTGTCACAAGGTAACTTGGTCACACCTTGGGCAGCTGTTTTGAAAAATCTTTTCACAAGGAATGTGGTGAGACATTGGATGACTGGGGAATCTCAGTCCTTGGAGATACTCAAAACTTAACTAACGTCAAGGAGGTTCCTCAGCATCAACTTTGACGTTGGATGAAACTTTGGAATTGACCCAGATTGGAGGCAGTGGATGCTGGTACTCAACAACATCCAGAGGTCCTGTCCAACCTAAGGTTTTCAGTGATTCCATCTCCAAGGCAAAAGTAAAGGAGCTGGTTTCGATCCAGTGTGAAAGGGAGACATGGGTAGTGGGAAATATCGGCGGCTGCAAAGAAAAACTTGGAAGCAGTTTTTGGGGATGTGGTTGAGCAGATGCCTTTAGATAAATGAAGTTCAAGGGAGCTGCAAGGCATGCAAGGCAAATGCCAAAAGGAAGGAATAAATGGTGGCTGCAGAACAAAAAGAAAAAGCACTTGAAAGCCTTGAAAAACTAGACTTATTCCTAACTGCCTACAGCAGCTGGGGTATGTTTCCTCGCTACACTGCTGTGGACTTTTAGCCTCCCCATCATTTTGCAAGATAAAATTCATATTGGGGGAGGGAGAAATGTAGAATGATCTGCCTAAGAAAAAGCTGTACGTTTACAGCTACATTTCAGACAAAACCAAATGTATCTCATATGTCTCACAGGTCTGAGATGGGACAAGCCAGGAAAAGCATCTGTCAGCCGCTGTCTTGTGTAGTTCTGACTGTTAATGTTTGCTTAGTGTAAATGTCTCCTGCAGAGGAGAACTGAATCAGTCACAAATTTGGGGCCTGGAGGAGGGGAGAGAAGATAAAAGGTGGATTAGGACATATGTATTTGGTTTTTATCACTGTTGCATTGCTGTGTAGTAGGAGTAACTTAGAAAATTTGACTTTTGTGTGTATGGCTTAAAAAGAAAAGAGGGGAAAAGCATCTCTGTGGGTCAGACTGTCCTTTCTTTCATGTCAGTTATTTTTGTGGAGCCTGTCATCAGGGACTTCAGGTGCATTCAGCTAATTAGTAAGGCAGCAGTTGGCACAAATGGCCTCTTAATTACATTATTTGTAAGTAACATTTTGCTTGAATTGTTTGTAAATAGCATTACTTATGTACTCTTCAGAGTGTAGAGCACTACTGCATATGTGAACTGGGTGGTAATATACTTCCTATACACTGGAGTGCTTAAGCTCTGGCATGAAACAGCTGCAAGTGATGTGTAAGAGGTCACATCATGCTTTTGGTTGATTTGCCGTTTTAATTAGTGCAATCACAGAACCCCAAATGGTGATCTTCTACATTCTGCTTGGGAATCTGGGCACCCAGCAGAGATTGGAAGGGGTATGTTAAGGGGTATGTGAGGGTGTCTCTGAGCTCTAAGTTTTGGCACTGAAGCAGTTGCTCAGAGCTCCGGTTTCTCAGGCCAGGTTGGTGGGTTGGCGTTCTTTGGAAGTTTACATTGAGCTCTTGTGATGTGGAAGCTTTGACATGCTCCATTCTTGGCTTGGCCAGCCCAGACCTTGCGGTGCTGCTGCTGGTGTCTGTTTGCACATCCTGAGTTGAAGGACTTAGGGATTTGTAAACCCTACTGGGTATGTTCACGGCATGAAGCACAACACCATTAGTAGGGATGCACTTCATTGTTGCTTTGCTGTGTGAAGCATGGTGGGTTTAGAAATCACAAGTCTGAGCCCAGCACCACCACTGTGAACAATTTCTTGCCCAAGCAAAGAAGGAGAACCTTGCTTGTCCAAGCTAAGTGTCCTGTCTGTGCTGCTCCCAGGTTACTGTGGCTGTGTGACCCTGCCAGTGAAGTTTTCAGGACCTGATTGCTCAGGAGATGTAGAGACACTCTTCCCTGCTCACACCTAGAAAACACTTTAACACACTGAGTGGATGTGCAGGCAGGAGCAGTGCAAGCAGTCATAGCTTGGGCTTGTCTTCTAGAAGAAATGGAGGTTGTATTCAGCTCATGTAAATCAGAGCAGTTCCTAGGGAGCCTGGAAGGAGGAAGCAGACCCAGACATTGAAGACAAAGTATGGCAGGAATGTGATACATCACATATATGTGACACTACAGAGCAGCCAGACAGCGTTACACTCAGGAGCTGGTGCTTCTTGGACCACAGGCAGCGTTCTTTGTGTGGGTGTCTCTGCAGTGAGATGAGTGTAAATGGCTTGAAGTGGCACAAGACTAAAATGGATTGCTTTTTGTGACGTTTTTGCCTAAAGCCACTTTGATTTGGAGCAGCTGGTTGGGTGCTCAAGGCAGCAGGGCCTGAATTTCTCAGATAACTTTCAGGCTTTGGCTAATATGCTGAGATTTAGCCATCCTTTGTTTCACTGGAGCTTAATTTTCTGGTGTGGTTGTCATGGTTTAACCCCAGTCGGAAACTAAGCAGCACATGACCCCTCATTCAGTTCCCCCTCCACACTGGGGTGGGGAGGCAAATGGAAAAGAAAAGCGAAATCTTGTGGGCTGAGGTAAATACAGTTTAAAAGGTTAACAAAGGAAGATAATAATAATAACAACAGTAATAACAACAATAATATATTATTATAATATATTTTTATATATAAAAAGGAAGTGATGCACAAATGCCATTGCTTACTAACTGTGTAGAAAAAAAATCTAAAAAACCCAATNCCCCCTCCACACTGGGGTGGGGAGGCAAATGGAAAAGAAAAGCGAAATCTTGTGGGCTGAGGTAAATACAGTTTAAAAGGTTAACAAAGGAAGATAATAATAATANATCCATGATCTGGAATATCCCTCTGCCCAGCTTGAGTCAGCTGTCCTGGATGTGTCCTCTCCCGGCTTCTTGTGCACCCCCAGCCTACTCACTGGTGGGGTGATGTGAGAAGCAGAAAAGGCCTTGTTGCAGAAAAAGCAGCACTCAGTAATTATTAAAATATCCCTGTGTTATCAACACTTCCACCAGCACAAATCCAAACCATAACCCTGTAGTACTAGGTACTATGAAGAAAATTAACTCTCCCAGACAAAGTCAGCACAGGGATGATGGGAACGTCTGGGTGCCACTGAATGTAGGGCTCTTCAGGTTCCAGTATCTTATTGTTTTGTCTGTGTTTTCATATCCCTCTCTACTGTAGTGTCCAAGCTTGTGGGTTAGTAGCAGTGAAGGTTCACCATGCCTGTGAAACTGAAAAATTCCCTTCCCACCTCCTTAAGTATCTGGACTTCAAGATTTCAAGATCCTCTTTCTTTGTGAGATTTGCTGATGTGGCTTTAAACACTGTCAGGAAGCTGTGGGTATCTCCTCCTGGTCCAAATCAGAGCTTAGTGCCCCATTCCAGCTCCTGCAGTTGTGGTCTTGGCTTTGAGTCTCTCTGGGTAGAACTGTTGTGTATCAGAGGTGGAAGAAAAGAAACTTTGTGAAGGAAAATACTGCCTTGTTCTCAGGTTCAGATTAGTGTTTCTCTCCAGAAGTGAGGTGTGCCATAAGACTGGCTTTGTAGATTTTCTTGGGATTCCTTTAGGAAAGGGGGCTCCCTTGGTGGTACCTGGCCAGCACTAGTGTGCTGCTGTCCTGCCTCAGGCACCTGAAGGTGCAGTGGGAAAGCAGCTGCATATCCACATGAGCTTCTGCATCGCACCATTTGTGTCTCTGCCTGTTTTCTGTCCTTGTGTCTCTGTGCATGGTGCTGTGACTGTGTTATCTTCTCTTTCAGTGAAAGTTTTACTGGTGTTTTGTATTTATTTGTCTGTCCCTCTGGGGTGCTTGGTGATAGAATTGCCTATTGGGAGACACAGTCACTGTGTTAGGCAGCAAGTGGAAACTTTCTGTCAGTGTCGCCTCACTTGGCCAGGATTTATAGCTGCTCTTCCTATAGATGTACTGCTCAAAGCTCTTTGTTATCTAATTCAGACATGTTTTTTTCCTGGTCTTAAAAGCTCATCAGTGTTGATCCATGGGCTCTGCCTGCAGAAGACCTGTGAAGGGTGGGGTGTAGAGCACCAGGACTTCAGGGGAACAGTAGTAACATTCCTTGCGGTGTGACAAACAGGTGTTATTCCCCAGGCTGAGTAACTGTGTGAGAACATCCTCCTCACACCCTCCCATGTCCACACACCGCAGTCATTCCCAGCCCACATCCTCCAAATGTCTACAAGCTTCCCTGAAACGTTGTCCTTGCTTGCATAGCATTCATTCTGTAGAGGGAGTTTGTATGGAGCTAACTGTCCCAAATGCTTGTTGGGAGTCTTTCAGATGGGCTTAGCTTCTTCTGGCACCTGTGCTGATATGACCATTTTTGGCATGAAGTGGGCAGGTACATTTGGTGCTTCTTAGACCTGACAGGCTTTAGAAAGAAAAAAAAACCCTCAAAAACTTCACATGCAGAGGGATGTTTTTCCCCAGCATCTCACTCTGGAAGCAAAACTAGAGCTCTCCTCTCCTGCAACCTTCCTCTCACATCTCACTGTTCACTGTTAGACCTGGGACAATGCAAAGGGACTTTGCAGCAGTCACTTTCTCTCACTAGCCTGTGATGTGTTGCCTTGATCTTGTAAGAAATGAGCCCTTCTGTATAATGAACTCCACAGGATCTTGGGGGAAATAAAAATGGAGATAGGATTGTGTCACTCCAATGAAAAATGACTGTGCTAAGAAAGTGCTGGTGTTTTGCAGGAAGGATTGGATCAAGGAGCCTGAAGACCATGGAGGGAGACTGTCTAAGCTGCATGAAGTACCTGATGTTTCTTTTCAATTTCTTTATATTTGTAAGTGTTTAGAATCCATTTTCTCTCCTGAATCCTCCTGCTTCCAGCAGCCTGCTACCCCCCCCACCGCAGCAGGATAGGCTGTAATCTCCCTCTCTTCCCTTTCCTTGTGCCATGACAGCTGGGAGGAGCGTGTCTGCTGGGAGTTGGGATCTGGGTCATTGTGGATCCCACAGGTTTTCGAGAGATAGTGGCTGCCAACCCTCTTCTCTTCACGGGAGCGTACATCATGCTGGCTATGGGAGCGATGCTCTTTCTCCTGGGTTTCCTCGGCTGTTGCGGTGCCATTCGTGAGAACAAATGCCTCCTGCTTTTTGTAAGTGCCCTTGCTCTTTCCTTGTCTTTTGGTGCTTCTCAAGAATGGGAGTGGCTGGATACAGGGGGCTGTGATAAGCACATCAATGGGTGTCTGGTACTGTAGCCCTCATTCCCTTAGATAATAAAGAGCCTTAAGCCACATTTGCATACAGCTGGAAATACAGAGAATTTACTTTTTCTGTTTACCAGGTTTGTGCCCAGAGGATATGCAGTCTGGGCATGCTTTTTTGACCTTGTTAGGCTTTGTTTCAAAATGGTCCTATTTGGTTGCCTGGGTCTTTTTCACTTTTATAAAGTGACAAAAATTAGTGTTCTCTTGGCTGCCCAAAACCCACTGCCACACTCGTGGGTTCATTCCTCGGTGGTTCACAGCAAAGCAGAGGGAACATGTGGAGCAAAGTGTCTGTGTCAGCAGAAGTGCCCAAGTCTGCATGGTGGCCTACCACTGCAGCTCTCACTAGCTGGTCACTCCCTTACACAGCATATTCTGGCCCTAAAAGGAACCAGATCAGTTATTTTTTGGCAATTTTCCCCCTGAATGATGGAGTTAATAGGATTCTATTATATCAGCCTGTGTGGTCATCAAGTACTAATTACAAAGAGCTAGCCTCTAGAATAAGTCAGCGTTGACCTCTGCCATAAGTTCCAATACTGCAGTTTCCAGCTGTTGTATCTTATGGGAAGGCATTGCCAGTTAGTATTGAAAGATGCAGATCATTGGTTTTATTTTTTGTTTTTGCCAAATGCAACCTTTTGTTTCTCCATCTGAGTCTGTTGGGGCTTTAGGATTTTGAAATTTTTTTATATTTCTTTTTAAAATCTTGATCTTACCAGGGTCTGTGATGATTATCTTGCAGAGCTGCTTCATGGTGCAAAAGAGGCTTGTCTCTAACTTCAAACAGAAGAGGAAAGTCCTCTTTTTTGCATGCAAAACTATGTTTTCCCAGAGATGAGTGTGACTTCACTGAGATAAATAGTCTCCAGCACTTGGCTAACCCACCCCTTGGATTCAAAACCTCTAAATGAGAACCCTTGTCTGAAAGCCATTGTGGGTTTGATTTCTAGTGACTCATTTTTTGAAGTAAATCAGAAAAACAAATGTATGTAGCCTGTGAAGGCATTGAGGTCTGCCCAGAGGAACAAAATGACATGCAAAGGATCAGGCCCAATGAGCTTGAGGTTACTTCAAAGCCTGTCCCTGTCAGATTAAGAAACTAAACATTAGGTTTAAGGAAAAGTATTGATTGCAAATGGATGGGAGAGTAATACTTTCAATTTGGACCATGACTGAAGGACTGGCTAGAGGAAGGGAGACCTGGTCCATGCTCTTTCCTGATTTAACATCACAGGGTTACGTCATGGTTTGAATGTTCCTCCTGGTGCTTTAGTTATACAGTCAAATTTGTATATATATAGTGCAGTCAAATTAGTTGCTATTACTTTTCTGACTCTTAGAGACAGTTCTACGCCCTGCTGCTTTACTTAATTACTTTTATTATTATTTTATACTTGGACTATGACAGATATATGGACTGGAAGTAATACCCTACACTAGGAGAAACTCTATCAGTAATTACTGGATGAAGACTTTATGTTCCACTTTGATTCAAGGCCAGTTTGGAAGGGGCTTTTGCCAACCTGGTCTAGTAGAGGGTGTCCCTGCCCATGGCAGGAGGTTGGAACTAACTGATCTTTGTGATCTCTTCCAACCTGAACCAGTCTGTGATTCTGTCATTCTATGGGAGTAAGTTTTAAGCATTGAAAAGGTAAAGAGCCTGCATGAGAGACAGACTGGGAACATCTTGCAAAACAGAGAGTGTTAGTCTTGGAGGTGGGGGTGGAGGGTGTGTACTTGGGGAGAAGTCGCTAGAGCAAATCAAGTCTACTTAAAAAGTTGTTAAAGAATTGATGAGCCAGAGAGCTGCTTGAGTGAGATTTCAGAGTGATGCATAATGTATATTTGAAGCTTTCAGTCCAAATGTAAACAGTAGAGAGAAAGGACAAGACAGGTGCACAAAGGCATGTTCTCTAGGTTCTGGCTTCTGTGCTTACAAAGACTTTTATTTTTCATTAAGCTGCTTGTCTTTTATTAAAACATACCACTGTGGAACCTAACATACTGCATTAAGCACAAGGCTGTGAAGTGTTTCCAGATTTTCCAGCATTTGGACAAAAAAAAAAAGAACAAACATTGTCCTCCAGACGTTAAATAACTTCTGGATTGCCCTAAAGACCCTCTGACTGCAAAAGATCACCATAAAAGTCAGCATCCAGACTGCTGCTGGACATAGACCAATGCAGCACAGGACTGAATTGGGCTTTGAAACTAGAGCAGTCCATGTTAGATTCATTTGGCTTAGCTTTGAGTGCACATGTACTCTTGCACTTTGAAATGGGTACAGTAGCCCCTTCTCAGCATGGAAATGTGGTCCTTTGGGTTAGATGCAGCTGCTGATCTTTTTGGAGATGAAAAAGAAACATGAAACACTGATTTGTGGAAACTTCTGGCAAACCTGTAGCCATCAAGAGCTGAGGCAGGATTTTTGACCAACATGCAAAACCCCACTCCTCAGGATGTTCACCTTGGATATGAGCAGGGGTTACCCCTGTTCAAGTGTTTGGTCTCAAGCATGAATTTAAATGTGACCCTGCTGTGTCACATGCATTAACCAGTTGGCTGTTTAGTGCTCTCATATATCACTAATCAACTTAATTTTGGGAGGCAAAACATAATAAATGGACTTTAACTCTCCTTAAAATGGAGAATGAGAGGAAGTTCTGAAACACTGATGATCCATCTTCTTTTTCTCATCAGCCCTAATGGCTGCTCATGTTTTGTTCTACAGTAACTGCTCTAAATCTGTAATGCAGACTGCACAATGTAGATGTAAATCAGTTTGGGGATGATAATGAAGCTTATCAGAGAGAATCTGGGAATGACTTCTTCCACTTCTGCACAGACCTGTGCTGGAGCTTGGGTGAACATGTGTCTCCCAGTAATCAGCAAATGAAATGCAATTAGCAGGGTGATGGGATTAATCACTTGATCACCACCTTAGACCTCTTAGTGACTATGCTGAGATCCCTTGATGGATGATGATGTGAATTTGCAAAGCACGGTTCATTCTCATCACTTGTTCTTTGCCCTCCTGTGGTGAAATTAAAAACAAAACAGTCTCTGAGCAGGAAAAAAAAAAGGAAGCCACGCAGAAAGCTCCAGCAGTAAGAATAAATTATGGAGTTAACTAGTTCAGCAAAATCAGAGCATTCTGTTAACAGCTAACATGCTCATCTGACCCTTCTTGTTCTGTCACTTGAGCCCAGGCTCCTTTCCTTTCGTTCCCACTGCAGCAGCAGGAAGACAAATGGGACAAGGTGGCGTATGTGCTTTTCCAGTGGGGAAAAATCACTTACTGCTCTGGTAACTGACAACAGAACATTTTTCCCGTGCCAAGCAGGTAGTTTGAATCTGCTCTCCATTCCCAAAATGCACAGTGCACAGCATTCGAGACACTGTTCATAAATCATTCCTTGGGGGTTACAATAGTACTTCTGGCCCCATCTGCCTGCCTTCTGCTCAGAAAGACTTTCAATAACCTTTTTACACACACACACATAAAAAAAAATCCCCATACAGACTTCTCTTCTATTTATTTCTATTTGTTGCTTCACCCACCTTCATTGGGAAGTGTACCACATGTTTAGCACCCTTCATGGCATGCAGTCTTACTGGGTTTTCCAATCACATTTTTCTCAATGGGGTGCAAAAATCCAAGTTCTTTTCTAAATATTCACTGTGGACTAATTCTTGGGATCCTTGAATTTTAGAAGATGTGACACTCAAATGGTGATTTCTCTTTACGGCTATAAGAACACGAAAAATAACCATTTATCACATCAAGCTGTGTGGTGTGATTGACAACTTGCAGAGAAGGGATGTCATCTGGATGGACCTTGACAGGCTTGAGAGGTGGGCCTCAGCAAACCTCAAGGAGTTCAATAAGGCCAAGTGCAAGGTTCTGCACGGGGGTCAGCACAATCGCAAGCACAATGACAGGCTGAGAATGAATTCAGAGCAGCCCTGAGGAGGACTTGGGAATGTTGGTTAATGTAAAGCTCAATGTGAGAAGGGTCACAAAGATGAATGGAGGGCTGGAGCACCTCTCCTAAGAGGGCAGGCTGAGAGTTGGACTTTTTCAGCCTGGAGAAGGCTCAGGGGAGACCTTACAGCAGACTTCCAGTACCTGAAGAGGCCCACAGGAAAGCTGGAGAGTGACTGTTTGTCAGGGCATGCAGCAACAGGACAAGGGGTGATGGGTTTAAACTAAAAGAGGGCAGGTTTAGATTAGATATTAGGAAGAAATTCTTTATCCCAGGCAGGATATGCTCCATAGTACCTGAGTGCTCTGGGTAGACGAGGTCCTAGAGACAGCACCCTTGCAACAAGACATTGGTCTGTCTGGGGTTGAAGCCTCTTAAGTGCATCTGATTTACTTCTGTGGGGTGCATGTTGAAGGTGCAGTGAATCACTTGGGCTTGGTAACATCAGGGAAAAAAGATGCTTTTACCAAGACTGAAGACCAGACTTTTAGACTGAAGCAACAGAAGGTTGCAAGGGGAACAGGATTAAAACAGTTCCAGACTAAACTCAACAACCATGTGTGACTGCTTTTATTTCTATTCCCTAAAGTTTTGATGACATAAGTGTAATGGTTGCACTTCAAATTTGATGCCTGTTTCTCTTTTGCTACCACTCAGTTTGCTGGCTATTGCGTTCTCTCAAGTCTGCAATGTGCCCTTATTTTGAGGATATGAATAGCCACACTTTGGATGCTATACAAGACATGGAAGATACTTGCATAATCAAATTAAAGTTGTGATGGTGTGTTGCCAACCTTCTGTAGTGGTTTTGTATGGTTAATACTAAGCTCAGTGTAACGCTGTTGTGTGGAGAGGGGTATTAACCAAGACTAATGTTTTCCTGGAATACAGAATGCTCTGAAAAAATCCTTTTTTGGTCATAGGTATAAATATTTGAATATATGTCCCACTGCCTCCTTCCACACAAAATGGGCAGTGATCATATTACAGTAAAACTGTTTATGTTGTGATGAGAGGGTGGGCATGCATAGGTGTACAATTTAACCCTGTCAGGACCATACAACCCTGTATGAGCATCTGCACAAATCATATGACTTTTTCCATCCAAGTAGGCCTTACTGTTTCAGCCTGGTGCAGATGTATCAGGTGATGATATGAGTCCCGCATGAAGCTTTATTCCCTTTTCCCCATTAGAACCAGGCAAAAGCAGTGCAAGCTCCCATGTCCTGTGACATGGTCAGAGTGGGGTTGTATCTACTCCAGGTTACCATCTCACAGGTTTTATTAATTTTCAGGGTGAAAATAGTTCCCTCAGTTATATTTTTTCCATCTCACCGATGGCTAGAAAACCCCCATGTTCCTCTTACCTATTGCACACATCTAATTGTTGTTTTTATTTGCATCTTCTCTCTTCCAGTTCTTCATGTTTATTTTGTTAATCTTCCTGGCAGAGCTTTCAGCTGCAATCCTGGCTTTTATCTTCAGGGAAAATGTAAGTATCTGACGGTGGGCAGGTTCTGAACCCCAGTGGGATGGTACCCAGGTGGAGCACAGTGTTAGATGATAGCTAATTTGTTTGTAGAGCAATTGTTTGTTTCAAATACCAACCAACCTGCTTCATTACTACCCTCAGTCTGCCGGGCTGCCAGCAAGTCGGTGCATGCTAACTAACCTGCCGTGTGTGGGGTGGATGGCTTAGATTCATAGGAGATGTACACCAGGGGACTACTTAAATCCTGAAGTTTAGAGTCTTCCTGATTCTTTTGCAGCCAAAGCAGCTGCACATTCCATCAGAGAGAAGTTTTGTAATAAAGTTGCACTAAGGTTAAAAGCAGCTCTTTTCTTTTTCAATATAGCATGTGTTTAATATTAATAGTGAAACCTCCTGTTTTCCCAGCAGAGCCAATGCTTGTTCTTCAGCCCAAAATCTCTCTTGTGCAGCTTCTAATCATATTCCTTCTTGAATGTTCATGTTCTGGTGTGCACCAGATTCCTCTCAATGCTTCTTGTAATCTATCCCTCCTGACCTGCCCGGAGCAAGTCTTCCCATGGCCCATTTTGATGCCCATCAATGGATCCCTTGCATGTTGCCCTACTACAGTTGCTGGCCCTTCCCTCCACAGCTTCACATGATGCAGCCTTTTTCTACTCTGCTGGTATGCATGTTATTATAGGGCCATCATCCCTCCCCTACACTAGTAGTAAGTTTTTATTACACTAGTAGTAAGCAGTCTCCTTTGTTTCTCTAAGAAGCCAAGGTTTGTGCAATTTTTTCATGCAAACAAGAGCCCGACTCAACTGAGTCCACCATTCTCAAGTCATTCCATCATTCCCAAGTCATCCCATCTTTAAAATATGACTCTAATGATGGCTGTGAAAAACTTTGGCTAATACAAGTGGTCACTGACTGTTAGTATTTGTTGTTTCTTTGACCTCTGCCAGGAGAAAGTGCATACAGCACATTCCCTGCACCACACAGGAGAGAAACATGGCATGAGTGTAGAAGTGCCACATGTACCAATGATTTTCTTGAGCCAGGATATTACTTTTATTTGTATGAAAAGATTTTGACAAGAAAAGACCAAGGACTTTGGAAGCTCATAGCAAGAGAGTGTGGTGTTGGTGCAGTAGGACAATCTTGAGGGGAGGCAGTGAGAGGACTTCTTTTGCTTTGTTTATAAGCTGGTGGTCTTTTGTCTTTGCCTCAGCTGTGAAGGCAGTGGGGAAGGGACAGCACTCTGAGACCATGTCCTCGTGGGAACAGCAGCCACTCCATAAATAGTTTTCAGCATGGGGGGTCTGGTGTGTTCTGGCCATTGCAGCTCTGCCTTAGGTGTTTCTAGAGAATTCCTTTGGTTCGGCTCAAGCAGCAGGCCGCACACGTAGGAACTGCCCTGCGGATCCAGGTACAAGCTTCACATCAGAGCGAGAACATAGTCTCTGGTGAGCAGGGGCTGGGCAAGCAGCCTCAGTTGATGGCTCCCACTTCCCACATTCCCTGTGGGAAACTGGTAAAAGCTACAAGGAACTAGCCCTGCACTCAGGCTCACTGGGAGCCCTGAGTGCAGGGCTGGCTGCTTCCTCTCAGTTACAAGGAGTTTTGCTTCTGGGCAAAGCATCAGTACCTTACAGTCCTTGGAAGCCATGGGACACATGAGGAAGTGTTGCCCTGCCAGATAAGAAAGATGGGGAGAGGCTGTTCAGTAGGGCCTGTTGTGACAGGACAAGGGGTGATGGTTTCAAAATAGAGGGAGGTAGATTTAGATTGGATGTTAGGAAAAAGTTATTTCCTGTAAGAGTGGTGGAGCACTGGAACAGGTTGCCCAGGGAGGTGGTAGATGCCCCATCCCTGGAGACGTTCAAGACCAGGTTGGATGAGGCCCTGAGCAACCTGATCTAGTTGGGGGTGTCCCTGCTTCTTGCAGGGTGGTTGGACTAGATCACCTCTGGGAGTCCCTTCCAACTCTAATCATTCTATGATTCTATGATAAGTCCGTCATTCTAGACTTCTGTGGCATCTGGTGGTGTTTTGTGAGATAAAACTTGAAGGGGCACAAACCTCTGTCTTTCTTGAGCTTGTCTCCTTTTTTGTATCACCAGCTTCCCACTTGAGCCCTTCCTGTCAGAATGACTGACAGGAGGGGCTTAAATGGGGAGACGGAAGAATGTCAGATCCCAGCATAGCTGGAAATGGCTCTGTGCAGAAGTTAAACCCAGTCTGCAAATTCCTGTGGTTTGTTCTCTCCACCGTTTTCTTCTGGAAAAAAAAAAAATGCTTGTTTTGCTGTTGCTGTATGTTTTGGTGGTAGCCCCTCTGTCTTGGGAACTACTTGTGGCTAATTCTGCTCTCATCTTCGGGTTAGGGTGAGCCTGGATGGCTGGTCAGGATGTCTGTGGGGACCGGGGTGGTCTTTCAGTGACCCTGCATCGGGAATAATTCTGCACAGTAGCAATTTAAAGTCAGGTTCAGAGGTACTTTTCCCTATGAAATTAGTTACTTTCAAGGTGTATGGTGGTAAACACACATTTAGGCAACTTAAAATTTCTTGGAAGCTTACCAGGTAGCTTCCTGTGATGGTCATTGCGCTGGTCCCTATGGTTGTGGCCTCACTGGGTGAATAAAATGAGACAAAGGAGAAAAATATGCTCTATCTGTTTGCTTTCCAGATAATGTTCAGTGCAACTTTCTCCTGCACAGCATTTCACATCCAAACCAGCTCCCAAACACTCACCACAGATAAATTATTAATAGCTGAGGGAGTGAAAGAAGTTAAGAAACCAAAATGAGGGAGGAAAAAAAAGATGTTTTCTACTGAGATTTGCCATGAGAGTATGAGTCAGTGAAGCAGTGTGGTGGTTGGGTTAGTGGAGGTGGCATTAGTGATGGTAAGGCACCGTGACATGCAAGGCCATCTGCACTCCCAGAGAATGTTTAAATGCAGACTCTGAAGAGGAAGGCTGTTGTAATCATCTGTGGGAGTACTACAGATTCTTTTACTTTGTAAAGGGAGTTTGGGAGGGTGTAGAACCCTTTGTCATCTAGAAGACCCCCCATAAAATAATGTCTTCCCTGAACAATAGAGAAGCTGTGAAAGAATGATTTGACTTATGGTCAGGAATTCCTCTTTATGTGCTTTTCAGAGGCCTGGATGGGAAAAACCCTGGAGGGATGTTTGACTCTTGGTGAATTGTTATAGCAAACAAGAAAGCAGGCTGGTAGGAACAGATGGGTCCATGGCAGGGCTCTGGATGGAGTCAGGATGTTTGGATTTTTATCCCCAGTTCTGACACTTTGTGTCACTTTGGCCTCTGATTCCTCAGGCAGAAGGCAAAAACTAAAAACCATGAACCATCCATCCCTCAGCCGAGCAGCTGGAGGCCTTTTAGGAGGCACTGCGGAAGCGACTGTACCTACAGTACAAGCACTGTACTGTGTCAGAAGCATCAGGATGCTCCAGGCAGACACAGATGGACAGGAGTGTGTCCCCTCTTCCAGGCAGGCACCATGAAACCAGCCTTCTGCACAGCATGCAGCGTTGTTGAACACCGTGCTGTGTGAGAAGGTTGTGACCTTCCTGGCCAGCGCCTGTGCTGTGCAGAGATGCCCTCTTTTTCCATACACCCTCTACATCTGGCTGCAGTAGCCCCAACCACACTCTTTAATTTTGCCCCAGCGTGACAAAAAGTCCCACTTGGTTCACTGGCATGTAGATGTACACATGTGCATGCTACTTATGGATTGGAGACATGCCCCTCGGGGCAGCTGGAGAAAACCACAGCTGAAAGGCTCTTTACTGTTTGAGGCTGTGGCCAATACAACAGTGTTGTCAGAAGGGTGGGCAAATACCTAGTTTGATTAGGTGTCCCTTTGCTCCCTTCTGAATAGTTCTTGCCATGGGACTCCAGCGTGTGCAGAGCTCGTCACTGCTGTTGGTAGCCTCAGTGCGAGGGGGCTGTGAGTAGGACCGTCTTACTGACTTTTATACTCCATTGTCAGCAAGTTTTTAAAGCAAGAAAGATGCTTCTGCTGATAGATTTCTTCCTCTTTTTTTTCTTTTTCTTTTTTTTTTTTAATTTGAACATTTTTCTGAACTTCAGACGCTCAGGACAAACAGTTTAAGAGCAACAAAATGGAATCAGTTATTTTCCTGGCAAACTTTACCCTTGCAGGACTAGTCTTTGTTTTAGGCCAAGTCTCGTAAAAATCTCACACTAACTCTGAACAATTTCCTTTGGGGTTGCTGCTGTCAAAATAAAGGTTTCGCTTTATATTTAAACGACTCTCTTGTTTCAGACCCCGCCAAAGGCAGTTGGCTGGGATCATTATCAACGTTAATATCAGTTTCCAGATCCACGCTTCAGAAACAGACAAGCATTTAGAAAATGTGTGTCTGTCTCTGCTGGGTAGGGTCCTGTGTGGGCAAAATATGCAGGAAAAGGGAAGGAAAGGAGAACACTGAGGATGTATTTCAGCATCTCCTAACCTGACCTTCCCTCAGTGCACCAAATTCTGCAGGAAAATGTTGTGTGCTCTGGTGTTTTAGTGCTCAAAAGCAAAAGGAGGAGTTAATATCTGGCTCATAGAAGTGATTTAGGAATTCAGTGCCATATCTAATTAAGAGGCAATGAGCTTCAACTACCTGCATCTTTAAGTCTTTGTCACAAAGTTTTACCCAGTATTGATTTAGTCATTAAATTTGTCCTTCGTTTGCATCTGTAAACCAGAAGTGAATATTTAGTGGCATTCAGGAATCTTTTTAAAAGTCACCACAGCCTTCTCTCTTTTTTCTTCCTTAAATTTTGTGGTACACTTACAAAGGAAACAAAGAACTTTGCACTCGAGCTTTTATGCTCACTCATACAATGTCAGGCACAGTGTGGAGCCAGGAGTTGGACTCGATGATCCTTTTGGGTCCTTTCCAACTCAGGATACTGTGTGATTCTGTGATCTCAGACATACACATGCCTACACACGATATTTCACCTCATATATCAAGAACCTGAAGCCAACATGCAGCAGTGAACTTTACTGTATCTGCAGTGCTGTGTCAATGACAGAAAAAGGGAAAGAAGGAGGGCTCTTTTTCAGGCAGCTTAATTCGTGATCCTGCACATAGGCAGCACCAGAGCAGTGCTGTATCCAGCTGAGTCCAGCCCACTTCTCTGAGACTTTGCAGGGACAGAGAGGTTTTGCCTGTGTGGATCACAAATCACAAGGTATTTTGGCGAAGGGACCGCACAAGACAAGATGTGATGGGAACCTGAAAAGGAGTTCCTTGAATTTTCATCCTGAAGTGATAGAAAGGCAACAAGATTGTATCAGGGTGATCAGTTTAACCAGGCTATTAACTTGGCATAGTTACTAGTACTCCAGAGAGTCAGTCTAAGTAAAGGTACTTTCAAGGTGTGTAACTCTGAGAAAACTCGCAGCCAAAACATTAGTCTGATTTTTCTATTTTACTGAAAAAATAAACAATACTAAATAAAATTCCATTTGCTTCTGTTGTTTACCTTAGGAAAATTGTTGAAACTATCTAAATACTGGAAATACAAAATGGATTATTATTCTCTTTATGTGTGGATTAGTTTAGGTGATCTAAACCATTGTCAGGAAAATAGTCTTTTTTTTGATTCACAAGTTGACTTGAAAATTTTGTGTTTGTTACCTTTTTACTTCCTTTTAATTCCCAGAAACTTTCATTTTAAGGCCTCATTCTGCTTTTTCCCACATGGAAGTAAATTCAGAGCAGTTCTCTCTTTAGGAGAAATTTAACTTGTTTAAAATGAAAAGAGAGGGGAAAAGCATGCTTTGATTGCAGACCTCATGAAATGTAGTAAGCTAAACTATCGTTTGGGTGTGGATTTGAAGATCTTTCTAAAACCTGGTTTAGTCCAATTTTGACTTAGACACAACTTGCAAATAGCATGGTAAATTTAGAGAAGCAACCAACCTTTAAGCAAATGAAGGACAAATTTAATGACTATATCTTACAAGTATAGATATAGTTCAGTCCCTGTTTTTTGATGAGCAGCGGTTTTACTCAACAGGTACCATTCACCATGGATATAGTTATGGTTCAGCCAGTGGCTTAGTGGCTTTTCCCACCTTTCTCTTTTGAGGTTTGAAAATAAAAAAATAAAAAAAAAGAACAAATCCCAAGCAGCCAAACAAGCCCCAGCATTCATGGAAGGGGGCTTTGGGAAGCGTGTGGGAGAGGTGTTGGCAGCTGCCTTTACATTTCCACCTGTCTGTGCCTTTCAGCTGACCAGAGAGTTTTTCACCAAGGAGCTGAAGAAGCATTACCAGAGGAACAACAACACAGACGTCTTCTCTTCCACCTGGAACTCTGTTATGATCACGGTAAGTTGGGCTGTGCCAGTTTGGTGCTGCCAGTGGTCAGCAGCTGTCAACATGGTGCTCAGCCCACATCACCAGCTCGCCCACGTCGACCACACCGTTGGGTCAAGCATAGCACAGGCATTAATGGAATGGATGGGAGGGTGATGAGCTGCCATCAGTCTTGACACATCCTGGTGACTGCATCAGGCTTTGTGCTTTGCCAAAGCCTGAGGAATGTGACCCAGCTGAGTACCCCTGGCTTTAAAATGGCCGGGCACAGAAAACGGTGGAGCTCTCTGCATCCGAGTAGTCGGTTGTCAAGTAGTATCACTGCATTTACCCTGGACCTTTCCTCTTTCTACTTCAGAACTGTTCCCTGCCAACAGCAGCCCAAACCTGCTGCTAAGTAATGACTCTTTGTTAGCTCTTGGGAAATGGGTTGGTAGGTGGCAGATTAAGCAGGGGTGTGCCTATTGGTCTGTTTTCAGTATAGACACATTGGCTGTCAAAATTGGCGCTGTTACTACAATCTTAATTAGGCAATTTAAAGATTGACTGTTATTGGAATTAATATCTACCACACACATGAATTGAGTGCCCAGTGCAGCCCACAGGGTATCTCTTCAGGAGTGAAGAGCAGGATGTCAGGCTTTGCAGATGAAAAGCCTGTTTTAATCTTAAAAGAAAAAGATGATTGCTGCCCTTCATGCTGATTCAGGACTTTAATAAAGACATTTCTTTTTGCTGACTGAAAGGAGACAGAGTCAGAGAATGACTTGAATCCTTAAAAAGGACCTGACTTGAATCCTAAAAAGGAGCTTACTTGAATCACCTAGCAGTGCCTTTGAGCAGCAGCAATCCTGCCCATTAGCTGTGGGGAGAATGGGCGGTCGGATGCCTGGGTTGTACTGCTGGCTCCCTTACAGACTTGCTGGGTGATCTCAAGCAAGTCATTCTGGATGTGCTCCAAAGCCCTGTGCAGTTCATGGCAATATTCCCAGTGGTACCTTAGAGCCTACAGTATGATACGGGAACAGTGGGACTTTATAAAAAGGCTTTGATGGAACAGAAGCTCCAAGGTACAAGCACAGCTCACAACAGTTGATTTGTCTCTGTTTTGACTGTAGCTTTGATTACCTGTGAGAATAGATCTTTAGTGACTTTTTCATATTTGCCTTCAGGGCAAAGTGTCAACTCTCCCTTTCTTTTCTGTGCCTTTCTCTCCCTAGTTTGCCTGCTGTGGAGTGAATGGACCAGAAGATTTTGAAGCTGTCCCTTATTTTCCACTCTCCTCTTTGGAAACGGCCACACCAGAGGCTTGTTGCCAGCGAGAGCTCCAGAGTCGTGAAGGGATGATTGTCAACAAGGAAGGTTGCCTTTCAGGTGTTGAGAAGTTCCAGAACCGACAGGTGAGGGCAGCTGAATGCCAGGAAAAGGAGTTTCACAGCAGGCAGAGGTGGCTGTGGTGGTCTTGGGTAGCTAGTGAAGCCTGGAGGGTTTTGCCACTCTGACTAGCTCACATCCTAATTGTGCCTCTGCTGACAGCTTTTGAAGTCATGGCATATGTCTGGTTTTGAAAATCCCCTTTCGTTCTGTGCTCTGCTAAGTCCATGTTGTGCTGTATGGGCAGAGATGGTCAGATATTTGTAAGGGATTGAGAGATGGGGTGGAAATTTACATCAGGTTTTATTGTGTTTCTGAAGGTTAATTCTCTGAACAGTTAATTTGCAAGGCAGCCCAGGTCAGCGAGGAGGGTGTGGAGTTGACTCTTCCTGGCCACAGTAGCAGTTCCACTTTAGTTCACAAAGACTCCTCATCAACAGATTATGTAGCCGGGAGATCAAGGGTCAAATGACCACAGCAAAACGATGTCTGTTTGCCAGGGAAGAGAAGCAGGTTGGAAACCTGCACCTCCCTGCTCTTTTACTCATTACAGTCGAAAAAGGGCATTTCTTTTGCTAGGCCTCTCAGCCTGGCAGTTTTTACCAGTGCTAGACTGGAACAAGGTAGTTCAGCATAACACTGCTGACACTGATACTGCAGTCGTGTTTCCTCTTGTGGTCACCAGGGTGTGAAGTTTCAGAAACTTTCTAGCAGAGGTCCTGGCTGTGTTCACCTCAGCACTAATAAGCCAGCTGAGCTCAGCGCTGGCCGTCCGCACAGGCCTCCTCTTCTCTCCAGACGAAGCAGTCGTCCTCTTTTCAGCACTTGATTGTGAAAGAGAGTAAAGGAGCTTGGAAGCAGCGTGTGAGCTGTTTTTTGCCTGGCAGCTGGAAATTGTTGGCGAAGGCGCTCTGGGTGAGAGATCGTAGCAGACAGCACCGTACTGCTTCTGCCAGGTCTGATTGCTGTGAATAGATGGGAGCGAGATGACAAACAGCAGGGAGGGAACGAGAAATGCGTTTTGAGGAGGAGGGTTAAAGCAGATAACAGACTTAGCTTGCCCTAAGTGGTGCTGCTGAGGCCTGTGGGAAGGGAAGGTTTCCTGTGAGCCCTTGTCATGCGTGGTGGTGGGAGAATCCACCAAGCAAGTGTCACCAGTGAGGCACTACTGTAAAAAGGGAGACGCGCTCCCAAAACAAGCTTGAAGGGAGCATGCTGGGAGTTGGGTTAAGGTTGGAGCTCTGGCAAGCATGCAGATGTTTTGGTGCCGGGTTTATGCTTTTCCCTGAAAATTAAGCTGAAACCTGGCCAGGGCAGAACTGCAGCTGAGCAGTCTCATGTTGGCAAGAGCACAGTTTTAACAGCTCAGTGGCCCAGTGGTCTGTACTCCCTGGGCCTGGGTCGTGAGTGGGCCCCATCCATGGCCTCCCTCACAATCCACTGGTCATGTCTCACAGTGAGCAGGATCTGGCATGGACACCAGTATGTAATTGTTAGGCTGTCTCTGCACTTCAGGTGTTTTATTTTTGGGTGGAAGGAAGTCATCAGGTGATGGAAACATCCCAGCAGTATGGATGGGATTAAACACGTGTGGGGGAAGTGTATGCTCAGCAGGGAGGAGAGCTACTTTTTACACTGGGCAAACTCCAATCTCATTTTCTTGTTATGTGTGATCTATTAGTGGAAACTTGCTGGTGGGTTGGAATTTTAGGCTGGGAGAACTGGGGATTTCCAGAAACATCCTGAAACCTTTTCAGAAGGTCTACCTGCCATTTTAATTGTATGAGCAGTAATAAATGACATTAAAGGTGACGGTGACTATGCTCCATAAGTGGAAGAATTGCTGTAGTGCGTGACCCTGAGTTCTTAAGGAAATTGGAGGATCAGCATCCTCACACCTTTGGGTGAAGGCCCAGCAAAAGTGGTCCTGGGGTATGGAAGAGCTGCTGGCTATGAGAGAGGATGCAAGAATCTCCTGCCTGGAATTTAAATGAATTGTAGCGGGCTGGGCTGTGTGTCATCTGCCCTGAAGGTTCTTTCCTCCATACTTAGTCCCTGCGCTTTCCAGGAGTGTCTCTCCCATGCTGCTCCTTTCTGCCCTGCAAGAAGACACAGATTTTTGTGGCCAGTGAAGGGCTTTGGGTGCAAAACACTCCCATCCCACTACACCAAAGCCTTCCCCTCCCTGGCACTGTCCTGTGGGTCTTTGTCCCCTGTGCTGTGGAGCTGGGTGAGGAGGTGAGAGGGAGTCATGCTGTTGGTGCCTAGATCTGAGAACACCTCTTGTCCTGTGAGAGCAGTGCCACTCAGCAGTGTCTCACCACGTTTTATCCTCCTTAGGGCTGCTACACTGTGATCCTGAACTCCTTTGAGACCTACGTGTACCTTGCAGGAGCCCTTGCCATCGGAGTGCTGGCCATTGAGGTATGTATTTACTGTTGTGGGACTGGGAAAAGCAGGTGGTGGTAGATGTCCAGCAGCAAGGCCTGGAAGGGGGAAGGTGCTTCTGCAAAATGCCAGCCAGTTATCAGCTTGTGTTTTTGATTGCCAAGAAAGAGACGGGTGCTTGGTCCTTGACCCTGAAGTGCGAGGAGCTCCGGGTGCCACATGTAAGTGGTGCCACCTCGTGTCGGGGCTGGCCACAGAGCTCGCTCCCTGCCTGGCTGGCCAGAGAGGTTTTTAGGCTCACTGCCTAACCCAGGGACACACAGTCACTGCCCTCACTGCCACAGCACCCCAGCGAGCTGGCAAAGCTGTCACTTGGTTAACGTGTTCATATTGTGCCTTTGCTTTGAAACCTGGTGCTGAGAGCCTGATGCTGGCTTGGCTCTGGAGCTTCTCTGTCATCTAGCTTTAGCATCTGGCACTTGGTGATGTTTCTGAAGGACAGGCTTCCACCAAACACAACATTAGCCCAAAAGTGATGTCCCTGCAGCATTTCTGGGGGCAAGGCCAGGTACTTTCCACAGCACATTGTCTTGTGCGAAGGAGGAGAAGGTGGGCAGAGCCCCAGCAGGCCCCGCTGTGCCTGGTCCAGGCGGTGGGAAATGTGTGCAGGACAGGAATCATGCACCTGCTCCCCTGAAACCACAAGCTCAGTTTGGGAATGAAGCCAGGCTGCTGCTGTAGTCACAAACAGTTTGGGGGATGGGGGAAGGAGGATCTTGAAGGGAAGGGATCACCTTCAAGAAAAAAACGAAGTTCTGCCGCAGCGTCACCTGGGTGGTGGGAAGGGTCCCATTGCTGTGCCACTGGCTGCTGGGTAGGAGGGACTGACGGAAGGGGTCCTGCGGCCAGGGGGTCTTTGCTGATCTTTGGGAAGATGCAGCAGATTCTTATGGTTCTCTGTTTTGTTTTTGCTCTCTTCCTCTCTACCCACACCCCCATTCTCTGCAGCTGTTTGCTATGATCTTCGCCATGTGTCTCTTTCGAGGGATCCAGTAAGAGGTGGCCTGCACACCACCATGTTCCCCACGTACTCAGAAGAAAGAAGGAAAATCAGAAGAAACAAAACCTGAAAACACCCAAAAGAACCTTTATTTTTTTTAACAAAATGGGGTAGGGAGAAAAAAAGAAAAAAAAAAAAGAGGGTTGTAATATATGAATGACCAAAAGGATTGTACTTCAGGGGCTGGAACTTTGAGGTGATGTGCACTACACTGTACACCGGACCCTTGCCCAGAGCCACCCGCAGCATCTGTGGAGCAGGAGCTGATTGCACTAGAGAGAGATGGAGCCAGAGGTGGGGAGCAGGAGGACAAGCACCTCTCACCGCAAGGCTGTGCCTACTGCTCGTGACATCTTCATGTTTCAGGCAGCGAAGGGCCGGAGACCAGCCATGCAGGGGCTGGGTAACGGGGGCACCAGGCTGGCCGAGGTCTGTGGCTGTCCAGGTGGATTTGAAACGCAGTGAGTGGTGCCTCATCTTGGATGTAGGTAGTTGTTCACACGATTCTGGCTTTTAATGCCCAGCAACGGAATGACAACACACATTCTCCAGAGGAAGCTTTGCCCTGGTTACCTGAAGCTTGTCCAAGAAGTCAGGCACTTCTGTGAGGCTGGCTTTTTTTCTGGACCCCCAAGCAGGGGCGGCGTGATTTCAGTTAGCGACAGGACTCACCTAAGGCTGGCTGATGGTCAAGATTTGGTGCCTACCTTTCTGTTTTTACTAAGATTTACTGTTCCTTGTGAGAAACAGAACAACTCTTTTTTTTCCCTTCTGTGTTCCTATCTCCTGCAGAAAATAATGGCTCTGGTCAAGAATTGTTGATACTGCTGCCTTCCTGAGAAGGGGACAAAACAATGTTTAAATCTTGTCAGCCTTTGCCTTTCCTTTGTACTTGCAAAAAACCAGGTTGTAGTGCTGTTAGCATAAATATTTGTAGTGGATTCCTATGTGCTTTCCAGCCCTAAGGGGAGTTCCAGGCATGGTGCTGGATGGAGGAGGCTGTGGTTTGTCAGCCTCTCCCATGCTGTTTGCCTGAAACAGCCTTGTGGTGTCATTTCTGCTCAAAGGATTCCCCCACGATCCTCCCGTGGGCTTATGACAAAAGCATCAAGTCAGAATTGTTTTAGTCTGCGTGCTAGTCGAGAGCGTCTCATTCCTCCCTCGAGATAGTTTGACATTTAACTGTCATCTACTTCATCATCTGGAAGTGAGCTTGAGAAGGATGCCTGGAACTGGACCTTCATCCGAAATTGAGATGGAACGTGCAGGCTTGAGGAGCACCCAGTGACCGGCCAACCTGTGCCAGGTCCAGCGGTCGCAGTTACTGACCTGGACACATCACTGGTCTCTCGCCTGTGGAAGCCTCAACCCCGATTGCCTTAATTGTTCATCTGGTCACTCCGTGACCCTGAACTCACTGTGCTTGGGGGTGGACAGGAGGGGCTGTGCTTTCATCTTTAGTTTAGGTCTTTTTACAGATTTTATAGGCTTGGATTATGGAGTATGTTTATAGAGGCTTAAGACAGCCCTTCTGAGAGCTGTACACCGTGGTGAGGAAGGTGAGGGGGCAGAAGCAGCAGCGAGGAGCGGGGCAGGGACCTTGTGCCCAGCTTTGGCAGCAGCAGGTACACTTTGCTCAGCTGTTCCCTTACAAGTCTGGGGCTGTGTCCCTTCAGCTCTCCCAGGGGTATGGCACGGGTGACAGGGAAGGAGGGAGAGCAGCCCAGTGACTCACCCACGACAGACAGCAATCCTGACTGAACATCCAGGTTGGACAATCAGGATACTGAGGAGCAGGAAGGAGGCATTAGAGCTTTTTCAAGCTTCATTTGAGAACCACAATTTTCTCAGCAGCAGCAGAGCGCCCAGGCAGGTAGAGCTCCAGCCCCCCCGTGCTGCAGTCAGCATATTCCAGCAACAAAATAGGAGGCCAGGGCTGCTAAGTGGCCTCAGATGTTGCATTAAACCTCATGGAAAGCTTTTCTGAACTATTTCCCTCTGGATCTGCTTTTAATGAGGCATTTTAGCATTAAATTCTGGTTTGTTGTTTAATGAAGGAAAACAGTCTCGCTAGCCAAAAAACCAGCAGTATTTGTACCCAACAGCAGGTGCTGCGCTTAAGATAGACAGGAAAAAAATCTGTTGCCTCTACTTCTCTTTCGGGGACAGTGCTGAGCAGAAGGCGAGGTTTTATCTGTACTGCTTCTGCCTTGGGGGCCGATGGCAGTTACTGTTCTGGGAGAGGGCAGTTCCCAGGGGAGGAACAAAACCCTGAGCATCGATGGTAACTTGGCTGGAGGGGTGTCATTAAGAGAAGAGGACCTGCCCACCAGTCTTCAATTTTATCCCCAGCCCGCCCTGTTTATTATGCAAAGGCCTGTCTGTCTCAGGTCAGAGCCTGGACAGTGAATACCAGGATTTTTGCATGGGGAGGGGTGGAAAGCCTTAAAGCCTTTTGCTGCCACCTGTGGAAAAGCTGTCTGAGCTGAGGGAACCAGACCAAAACAGAGTAAGTGATAACTACATAGGCCTGAAGTAGGTTCTCTGCCAGTTTGTTTCTCCTTGGCTTTCCTAATTCTGTACTCATGGCTGTGTCTGGGTTTATCTTTCTCACTTGCTCTCTCCCCCTAATGGTAATCCCTGTATCTTCAAAAAATATCTCTTATTCATCCCTGTTCTTCTGGCCTTTACACAGCCGTTTCTCCTTNCTTTTTCTCCTGCCTATTTTTTCAACCTTGTCTGATTCCCCCATTGTGCTTTCCTGGATGAAGACTTCAAACCCTCTCTGCAGCTGGCTAGCGTGCCGCTGGGAACACAGCTTGAAACCCCAGCAATGGCCTGGCAGCACGTCTTAAGACCTGGAGAGAGCAGTAAAAAATATGTGCAAGGCTGAGAGGACCTGTAGACGTTGGTAACAGGTAGAAGACATTTTCCCTCAGGGGAATTTAATGAACAGGCAAGCCCAGAAAGCAGATTCCCGCTGTACAGCAGAGCAGGTAAAGCTGTTGGGTTTGTCCCTTGGTTATATGGTAGCCCCCCTCTGTGGTACAGTAGTTCTCAGGACAGGCAGGGGAAGCAACTGTAGGTTTAGGTTGGAGAGCTTTGGTGACTATTTTGGGGTCAGGGGTTAAATTTTCCCCCCTTACTGGAGCGCTGTAGGCAGGCTGGGGATCGGTGGGAGCTGCTGTGCTGCCACCACCATGGGCACAGCCCAAGCACCTTGGATGGAAGGAGTAGAGAGCAGCCCGTGGCGATGAGCCCGCAGCCCCTCTCAGCAGCCCCCCTGCTGTTATTTAATGCTCAAATGACTGACACACACGCCTGGGAAAAGGGCTGCGTGGGAAATAATGTTTGAAATCTATTTTAAGAAAAAAAACAAACTGTAAATGTTCTTTTTATTAGATAGTGGAGCTAATTTATCCTGTATTCCCTACTGTAATGCTTTTTTATATTGAAAGGATTTTTTTTTTGTTTGTTTTTTGTAATATAAACCAGACCACAAGCCTGAAGCACTCTCTGCACGGTTTTTGTGTGCATTTCTTAAAAAAAAATAAATAAATAAAAGAAAGCTATTGTGACAGTGAAGTGAAACGGCTTTAATTTTCACTATTTGCTTGGTGTTAAGTACAGTCACTTTCTTACCAGAGGAGAAAGAATAAACCCGGGTACAGCAGCTAAAATGAGGTATAAACGGAAGTGTCCCGTTCTTCCCTGCTTCCCACCCCCAGTAAAAACCCTTAACCAAAAAGGTGAGGCCGGCTTCAGTCAGACAGGGCCTCTCCTTTGCCAGCAGCTCCAGTTTGTCAGCTAGAGGTTAGACGTAAGGTGATGAAGGGAGATAGATGTGAACGATGAGCTTTCTTTGTCCTCAAAAGCGAGGGCTCTGTGAACACAGGGGTGAAGGTCCATCTCTTGTGGAGAGAGGGGTGGGGGGGGTCAGCCTTCATCCTTGCCTGTGCCAGCTCGCAGCACGGGAACACGGGGGACCCTGCACGCAGGTAATTCGCTGTAACCCACCTCCCGTGGGAGACAGCAGTCCAGGGCCTTTCACAATTCAACACTGAGGCCCGTGGAGATGCAGTTTTTCCTCATCAGGTCAGTAGCGGAACCCAAAGAGACGCCTCAGGCTTTTGATACCAAATTACGTGCTCAGCTGCCACATGCAGCTGTGATGCCAGCACTTCTGTCCCGAGGGATGCAGTGCTGTACAAACAGTTCTGCATCCTCTTCCCTTACCCCCCATCCACACCAGAGTGAAGACAACCAGCCGTGGTTGGTTTCCAGATGCGCTGCAGATGCTCTGCCTCACGGCAGAGGGCTCCAGCCTCACCTGCCCCCTGAGAAACTCCTTCCTCACCCTTTACCTACAAACAGACCTCTTTGAGTTGGCCTGGCCATGTTTCTCCTGCAGCACCTTGCTGATGGGAAGTATCATGTCAGGGACCACAGCCTTTTTGTTGCCATTGCCTGGCATAGCCATACATTTGTTTTAGAAGAGGCGTAGAGCTCCAGCCCGCTCCCATACTTTCTACATGGTCCATTAGAGCAAGAGGAAGCAAGAAGCATGTAAGTAAAACCACTACATCTCTCCCCTTGCAGGACTAACTACCAGGTAGGATGAAATATCCTGTGTGGCCTTTTCTCCAGGCTCTGCTCTGCATTGAAGCAGAAGACACTGACTGGTAAAACTAGATGTGGCTCTCGCTGCTTTAAATTTTATGGAGGCAGCTGCTAAGCAGAGGCCCAGAGAAATCTTACAGGACCAGGTTAAAAGCTCCTTTAGAAAGTTGTAACTGCTTCCCTCCCCCCCCCACAGAAGTCTTTGGAGAACTGCTCTCACATAGTGCAGCAACCCATTGCTCTCACCTGCTGGATGAGAAGTTAGGGTACACTAATCAGTCAGCCATCTACAGACCCAGAGTCATAGCCAAGATCCAAGGACCTGCAGCCAACATGGACGGGAGGGCAGCATTAAGACAACCCTCCATTTCCTTTTGTTACAACACTGCTTTTGCTGCCATCAGTTTTACCTGTCTTTCCTAGAAACACAATTTCCCAGCCCCCCAAAACCAATGACCAGTCTGTGTATACTTTTGTGTGTGGCCCCCCCAGCCCTCCCCACCAATACACAAAGAATCAAACTTCACATACCTCTACCAACAACTACAGCCAAAGTGCTACACCGAAGCCATTGCAGCTGCCCATGCAGGTGGCGTTGTGGGGGGGAGTAAGGGTGGGACAAGTTGTTGGGAGGCTCCAGAATTTAGCCTGTCATTGGATGTTGCCTCTCTATTTGATTTAATTCTCAGGAAAAAAAACCCAAACTGGATCGGTTGCGATGTTTCCTGGTTCAGCTATTTCCAATATTCTTACCTGACAGACATTTTGCAGGGCCAGTAGGTACAAAGACACAGTGTCCCAAGTTTATGTAGCTGCTTCTAAATGTCAAAACCACTAACACAACATACAGTAACTACCTACTACCTTCTTCTAACTCTACTAAGATACTAAACAGCAATAGCCAAAGATCCCAGAGTAACCAGCAGCACAAAGGCTATTGTTGTTCACACCAGCAACTTGTTTGCGTAGGCATCGCTCTACTGGGATTTTTGGGACGTCAGCTCTATTCCAGGGCACACTTTGATCCAGTCAACAGTGGCACACAAGTAAGTAGTCCATATCCTGTACACAGACCTTCTGGCTTTAGTCCCATGGAAAACAAAAAAAAAAAGCCGCCTCCAGATGTGGACAGGGATAATCCACAAGGAAAGCACTAGGAAGTACGGTAGCCACTGCTGTTAAGCCCACTAGGTGTTGGAGAAACTGGTCAACAAGAAATAAAGCACAGTTAATCTGTCCTTGACTGAGCTAGAGAAGGCAACGATGCCTTCGTACACCTCACTGCTTGCTGTTGTTCATCCCAGTTAAGTATCAATGCTACAAACTTTGGTCCTTTCAAAGTCAGAAGAGATGTGATGCCGACACGTGAGCAGAGCTGGAACACTATCTCTAGAGGCTGCTTGCTGAGCCAAGTAACTGTACTGATGCTCAATCTGCTCTCCCTACTGCTAGCTACAACTGTACTCCATCCCCTGCTTAACTAAAGCATCAGACGCTACCTCACGCCCACCACTGCCCCCCAGCCATCAGTAAAGCTGCAACTGTAGGAAGTGTTCTGGGTGAAAGGGACAGGACTCCAGTCTAAAAGCCTAAAACATCCCATCAGAGGGGATGTCTTTTCTCAAATAGTGTGGGTCAAGCTGCTCCACTGTTCCCAGTATGGTCCCTGCGAAAAGGAATAGGCAAAGGGCCTTCCTCTTTTGCCTGATCTCCTGCCAAGCTCTGCACAGCACTCAGTGGATGGGAAGGAAGGAAAGAAGAGCCATCTGCAAGGCTCTGAACTCAACCTAGCCCCATCCAGCTCCCAGCTACATGGTCCATACTTGCTACAAGGGGAAAGGGCTGTACATGAGGGCATACTCACCCAGGCAGGTGCAAGACTTACCAAGGGGAGTAGCTGAGTTCTTCCGTGGTTGCCTTACTGCCCTGTCTCTTCAGAGACCGGGTTTCAACGTGCTGGTCTTATTTTGTGCTTTGTTCCAGCAGGTTCAGAGCCTGTGATTCCAAAAGCCAGTTCCAACTGGGAAACAAGCTCTTTTCCCTGAGCCTGTCAGGACTGCACCTCCCTGAGCCTTCCTCCCACGGCTTTTCTCCTCATCCTGGGGAGGGCAAGGGGGGGAAATCTACCTGACTCTGCTCCCCCCCCCATTTCACCTGGCAAATCCACCAGCACCGGGTTACACACTGATTCATGCCGGTAAGTGGAAAAGAAGGAAACCACTTTAGAACAAAAAGGGACTAACAAAAAAAAAAAGTTATAATTATAATGCAAAATTACCGACACAAACCCCCCTCCCACCCTTCCCATGACAAAAAGCCCAGAAATTAGACTTTCTTGGGACGGCGTCCAACTTGGTAATAATAATAAATGCTGATGAGGATGAAGAGGGCTCGGCTGACCAGGAGGAGCACGGCACCTGTAGCTATCCGGCTACTCTCAACCAGGGAGACAGTGGTAACTGGAGAAGGAGGGAGACAAGGCAGAGGTTGGTGATGGAGAAACAAATGGAGACAAGTAGCACAAATCTGTTTCCTACTTCCCTCTAACGCAGAAGCTTTCAACACAGTGAACCCATGGCAGAGGCCTCACACAACCTTGAAGTTCTCCAAACTCTCCAGAGCCCTCACCCTGCTTTAAAGGCATCCCCACATTCGGGCAGCCACTGCCCAAAATGGTCACTTGAGCAGCTGTGAGTTTCAGTCCCACTCAGGTGTTTAATCATGGAAGCTGCACTTTCCTGAGCTTGCTTTGTGGCTTAACTACAGCAGCGCTCACAAACTTTTTTTTTCAACTGCAGAAGCATCTATAAAACACACAGTCCACACATGCTGCCTCTTTTCTGAGCATCTCCCTTTCTTTGGCTACCAACACATAGCCCATATCTAGACCACCTATCAATGCAGCCATACAAGCCCCCTCTTCATTGTTAAATATAGACAGGCTGCTTGGAAAACGGGCTGAACTGTTACTCTCTGGTTTGGTAAGGCTCTGTGGAACCTTCTCAGAGCAGGCTGCTACAGCTTGCTCCTGTTAACCCCAGCACCTAGGCAGCCCAGACCAGGAGACACCCTGTGCTGACAGTGAAGGCCAGGATGCGTTTGGGTTGAAAAAATAAAGAACCCGTCAGAGGGAATATGTTCCCCCCTGCCCCAGGCACACCTCGGTGGCCCCGGGGATGGGAAAGGGAGGGCAGCTGGCAGGGAACACGCTCCGGGACCAGAGTATCTTTGCCAGTCTCGCAGGACAAGTGCTCAGGGACTGCTGTGGCCGTGCCAGGCTGGCAGCTGAGACAGTCCCCCATCTGCCCAGTCCACTGCGGCTCCCGGGATCTCACCCACCGCTCCTCCCGCCTGCAATGGGCTCCATCAGACCCAAAGGCGCCGCTCCGGTCACACACCGCTTCTCCCCTCCTACCCATGGCAGGGGGACGCGGGGCGCCCCCCGCATCTCCCCCGGGTGGCTGGAGCTACGCACCCAGGAACTGCACGGCGAAGTAACACGCCTCCGTCAGCAGGGTCCAGCGGATGATCACCTTCTCGGCCGTGTAGAGAGCGTTCCACATGATGAGCGAGATACCTGCGGCGGCACAGCGAGCTCAGCTGCCCCACGGGCCCTGCGGGGAGGGTGCAGCCCGCTCCCCCGCACGGCCAGGCGGACCCTGGAGGCCGCGCCGTTCCCGGCCCCGGCCGCGAGGTGCTGCTGCAGGCCGCGGCAAGGAGCCGCCCGCCCTTGCGCACGGTCCCGCCTCGCCAAGGCGGCCCCGCGGAGCCGTGGGCCAGCCCCGGGGCCGCAGCGCTCTCCCCGCGTCTCCTTCTGTGCACCCTTTCCGCGGGCTGCCCTCGCCGTCTCGTCCCTTGGCCCCCAGAGGGGACGAGCCCTCCGGGATGCCATCGGCCGTCCCTTCTCTCCCCCACTCTGGTCCCATCTCCCACAATCCCGCAATCCCCCTTGAGGTACTTGGGGTCCTGCCCCAGGTATTTAGGGCATGCAGCCAGCCTGAGCCCCTGCTAGAAGAAAGCAGCAGCTGCTGAGCTTCCCAAAACACCCCCAACCAAACCCATCTGTGCTCAGCACAGACGTTCTGCTCTCTGGCTGCAGCTGTCCTGCTGCACACAGACCTTGACCCCTCCTGCCGTTTTGACCCCTCATCCCCTTGCTCTGTGGGCAGCAGCACGGCACTCACTGAGGAGGGCTCCTCCATAGAGCCGGATGGGAGTCTTGCTGCTCGCCGATTCCTCATCGAAGACGGTGTCGTAGAGCTGGTCAGGGAAAGCGAGGGCCTGCCAGATGTAAGGGAGAGACTCAGCAGCCTGGACTGGCCAGAGCCATAAACATGTGCCTCTCTGGGCAGCAGCGCTCTGACATCAAGTCTTTATGGATTGGAGCCACTGGCCAGGAAATTGGAACTTAAAGAGGTGCAAGAAATATCAGTGTGTCAGCTTACTGTCTCCATGGCCAGTTTCTATGTTGTGTGTGGTTTGTGACCCTGCTGATGAAAACAGACCCTGGTGATGGGAACAAACCACCATGAACACTGCAGGCAAAGCCCATTCTGAGACACGGCAAGGGCAAAGGACTCGCAAGAGAAGGTGGCAGCAACTGCTGCAGGCAGAGGAAGGGCTAAGTGTAGGGTGCTGAGGAGCCACACTGGGGCACCCCTTTGGCAGCTGGGAGCTGGCTCCCACTCACTTACCATGATGGCAACCCCAGAAAACATGATGGCGGAAACCAGCTGCCAGACCCTGCATGGGAGGGAAGACAGAAGACTCAGCAAGAGCACAGGGGCATCCCATTGCTCATACTTCACAAACCATTCCTGGCTGCCTGCTTGGCCATCATCCTCCCACCCTGCATAACCAAGGCAGCCACATGCCTCCAGCAGGAGGACTTGGCTCCCCACATACCACTAGCTCCAGCCTCAGCACACATACCAGCCTCACCAGTGAGACAGATGAAATCCCCTCATCCAAGCAGAGGAAAGAAGTGACCTTGCCAAGACAATGGCACAAAGGGTGTCGCACATGGGATGCACCACCCTGTCACACACGAGACCAGAAGCTACTTCAGCCCCACACAACCCCCCATGGTTCCCAGCATCTGCTGTGGGATGAGAGGGTAGCTTCAGGCTGATTTATGTGGAAAGAAAGCAGAGCTGGTCTGGTCCTGCAGCCCTTGAGAAGTCTTTGCAGGGAGCAGTGATGCTGGCACAGTAGCAGCCTTGGTGTCAACAGCCAGAGTTGTCAGGGATGCTGTGGCCAAGGGCCCCCAGATGATCCAGCTCCAAGGTGGCCCAAAACCTTACCTGAGGCCCAGCGGTTCCCGGACAGCAAACTTGATTTCATTTCCCAGTACTTGGCTAATCTGAAAGTCAAATAAAAGACATAAGGTAACTGAGCAGACCCTCCCCCAGCCTTTAGGTCTGAAAACCACATACCTAACACCCTGTGAGAGTTAAGACCAGGGCAAGAGATTCACCTGTGACTTCTTGGTCCCAACACCTTCCGAAGGCCCCCTTGATTTCCATTGGGAGCTGCAGCCTCCACCCATCCCTTACCAGGATCAGCCACATGCAGCATGTGGCTGAGGCAAAGTCAACAGTAACTCGTCTTCTCTTACCATGTAGGTAGGGAACTGTTACCAACAAAAGCCATTCTGGACAGCTTCCATGCACATGGAAGGCAGCATAGTCCATCTCTACTCAAAGGCAGCACTGCTTGTTCCCCCACAACCTTCACCCCCCACTTTACAGGAGCCCCAAGTAGCTGGAAGCCCTGTTTTTGCTACATAGGCTGTATAAGTTAGATGCAAAACAAACCAAACCTTAAAACCAAGCCACCTTGGTTCTGCCCAGGCAGAAGGTCTGTTTTCTATTATTACTGTACATGTGCTCCGCTGCCCTCACCTTTGAGCGATGGACCTCGCCATCATCATCCTCCCCACCGACGCCCAGGATCTTGCGTGTCTTCAGCCTGCTCACCAGGTCAGTCTGGCTGTGCTTCTTCATCAGCGGCGGGGGCTGCTTTGCCGCCATGGTGGTCCTCCGCCACCCAGCCCTCGGTTATGAGGTAATGCAAGGCGGCACGGGAAGCAGCTCCGTTGTTACATGAAATTTCACAAGGTTTGGAGGGAAGAAAAAAAAATTAAAAAGCTCCAAACCACAATGAAACAACCACGGTCACAAAATCCTCCTGTTACGCCAGCAGACGGCTCCTCATCGTCCCAGGGCAGGGAGCCCTGTCAGCGGGGCCAGCCCTGGCTACAGGCAGCTCATCTCAGGGTGATCCTGCTGTCACCGGGATCTGCTGGTGGGGAAAGGAAAATCAGAGCAGTGCAGCTGTAGTGTGGGCATTTAGCTGTAAGTGCTTTTGACCTACAAATCACAGTCTGGCCTATCCCAGCATGAGGCAATGCCCAGAAGTACCTCTCTGCTGTTTCCCAGATTAGTGGAATTAAATGCTTCCCAGGCTAGGGAAATTGAAGTTGTGAAGTGATGCTTTGCCTTTTGTCTTTTCCCCATGCCGTGCTTCACTCCCTTCAGCTGCCAATTCAGGCCAAATCCAACACAAGTCTCATATATATGAGTATCATGTTTGTGTGTCATCCCCTACTGCAGCTCTCACATTGTGCCAGAACACACCAGCCCCTGAACATGCAGCCAGAGGCAAGACTTTCCTTGAGGATACATTGCTTTCTGGGAAACAGAAGATGACAGCAACTAGAAACTACAAGGACTATCTGTGATAAGAGCCAGAGAAAGATAATTGGCAAGAAGCTACAGTGGAAGAGATAACTTCTACCTTGGCGTGGTGATTTAAAAGGTAGAGGTGCCAAGAGTCCCAGGAAATCACTCTTATATCACATCCTGCAATCACAAAACCCTGGAAAACCTCGGTTCAGAAAGTCTTTTCCTCCACTTTGTCTTCATTTTATCTTGACCCATCTGAACACAAACATGTTTTTCTGCCTGCCCACTCACCCTCCTCACAGCCAAATCTCCACAGGCACCAGGCACAGATAATCCACCCCGGGCAGGCACAGGGCTCAAGAACCAGCAGTCCCGTGCCCCCGCTGAGCCTTCCCACGGCTGCCCTGGGAGGGAAGAAGGATTTATAGCTGCATCTGAAGGATTCACGAGCCTCCAGGGAGTAGCAGAAGGAGGTGCTGGTTATTTTGGCATCACACATGCAAGTGTTGTCCCGCTGCCTTGTGAGGGATTTCCCCTCTCGCAGGAAAACCCTTCCTTGTGTTTGTCCAGAGGAGCAGACAGTCACATCTGCAAGTGCCCCATGTAGCTCTTTCTGTAAGGCCAAGCCTAAGCAGTCTTGCTTGCCAGCTAGCCAGGCCAGCTGGCCAGGGCTCTGTGTGTGCCACTTCTGGAGTGTAGGGGGTTGTGTTTGGTTGCTGGGTTTTGGCTCTTATCAGACAGAATAAATAAGCACAGGTTCCTGGAAAGGCAGCAGAGAGCAGGTGCAGCAGCCAAGGTCTGGAAGTATTTCAGCAGTGGGACAGCAGAAAATAACCACTCAGAAGGTGGAAGCTGTATACTTGTGCCTACCCTTGAGAACAAGGCAACAAGCTCCAGAGGAAGATGCCAGTAGGAAAGTTTGGGAGATTTATCTGGAGGTTGCTGACCCAAAGTGACACCATAAAATTTGTGGGCTCTCAAATCTAATCTGCACACAGAAGTCAAGCCCAAAGCCAGAGTGATGTGTCAAAAAAGAAAAGTGTGATCTCTTTTTAATTTCTTTTACTACATTTTCTGCAGTCCATCCTGCTCTGGCAGATTTAGACTCACCAGGTTGGATGCTGAGTGGTTTCCCAGCAGGCCTGCACTGCTACTGAAACCAGCAAGGATGTGTCCCTGTGGTATTTCTAGCTATCCAGACCAGTCCTGAAACACCCCCCCTCTGCTGAATACTCTTCTCTCACACCCAGCCTCAGGACCACCCTGAGGCCATCCCACAACCCCCATCTGCAGCTCCTGACACATGGCAGGCCAGCCCCAAACAAAGGGCTGATGCATGGTGCCTGAGAAAGACCTGCACGGTGCCTGAGAAAGACCTCCACTCTCCTATAAAGGTGCTGGGTACCTGCTTGGCCACTCTCCCTCCCCTGCACACTTTGGTGGGACTGGCTAGCAGAGAGAAACATCTGGCAGCAGGCCTAAGCAGCAGCATCATCCTACCAGCCTTGGGTCACCACAGCCTTCCCCAAGGAGGAGAGGTTGGAGTCTTGCTGATTTTGATAGGACTTCAGGTGCTGAGCGTGCTGGCCACACCCGCCTGGCACTTCTATATCCCTCTTGGTTTCTTTCCAGTGAAAGCCTGCTGCTCACCCCTCCTGCTACATCCTCTTCGTGGTCAGAAACAGCAGAGGAAGGAAGACTGGGGAGGGAGGAAAAAAAAGGGCACAAACACGCCCCCATAGCCACTGACATCTTCCTGTCTAGAGATTCTTGCCCGAGGGCAAGCAGCAAGGAAGGTGGTGGGGGCTGAGGGGGGACTCTGACTCACCAATGAGACAGCAATGATGAACAGTTCCATGATTACAGAGGCAGCTTTGCAACTCTGACCACAGGCAAAAACATCAACATTTTCCTACATCAGTTGGCTCACCAGTTGCTTTCAGGGCAGGAATTGATGGAAATTTATCCCCACAACCATTAGCTCTGCTCTCCCATTAAGAACTTCCACTAATTTGTGGGCAACCGCTGACCAAAAGCCAGGACAACACAGGCCAGATAAGTGTAACAATCACTAAAGGCCATTCTGGTACATAAAACCACACTCCCACCACACAGCTATGGCATGGCCCTGCAGACAGTCCCACATCTCATTATCCCCATCTTACAGAGAAAGTATCTGTCTAATGAATACCAAATAACAATGCATAATGAGCTAACTAATGCATTACTGCTAATTCACTGACATTCAGAGAGAAGATGCCGAGTATTTGAAAACGTTACACTTACATTACTGTATCCTGACACACTGAAAACTTAGAGGATGTTTTCCATTAGCCCGTGTGTTTTCACAGGGGAACCTCCACCTCCTCCTTCTCCTGCGATTCTTTTCTCTTTAATCCGTTTTCTGAGCATCCCAGGGGCTCTGCAGATCAATCACCATAAACAGGCAATTCCCACTCCCCGACACAGCTCTCAGTGATGGGCAGTGACAACACGCAGTTGCAAGAGGGTTTGGGGTTTTTTTTTTCCTTCCAAAATCCTTTTTATTTGCAGGCTCCTCTCAGTATCTGCTCCCCTGCTCAGCTGTTCAGCATACTGCACTCAATTTTGATAGCTACTGCTTCGTGGTGCAAAGAAACCTTACTGGTGCCACGCTAATGATAGCTCAATCTCTCCCCACCTCCACAGCTCTTCCCCCAGCATCTCTGCTTCCCTCCCACCGTCTGAAGAGGAGCTCTGCAGCACGGGAGAGGGGAGACTCAACTGCACATACGATGATGCTGCAGCAGCCAGAGCTTTACACCCATTGAGGGAGGTGCTGTGGGGAAGAACCAGACCCCCTTACCGCAGGTGCCTGAAGTCGACTGCCTACAGCTTCTTCGGCAAGCTGAGCAGCTGCTGGGTGCTAGCCTGCCTGCCTGCCCACAAGGACACGGCTGCCCAGGTGTCCCTTGGGGACGGGGCTGCTGCCTGTTGCTTAGCTGGAGGCTGTTTTGGTGGCACTGCCATCCACGGTGCAGCCTTTCACCCAACAAAGCAGTGCTGCTTCATTTAAAGAGGAGGCACTACAGTACTTTTTGCTCCAGGACTGTAAGGGCACCTCAATCTGCAAGCAGAGGAAGAAAAAAAAAATAAAAAAGGACCAGGGTCAAGCCAGGATAACTAGCAAAAGGTTTATGCATTTAAGCTGGCCACAAGTTTTTTTTTTCAGCTCTATCATGCTCAGGGAGAGGGTTCTTGTCATCCTGCCAGGCTCTGGTTTTAGATTTCCCAAGCAAATATGTCAGATAACGTCTTGAGCCCCACTTTGATTTGCTGTGCCAAAGAGTTAGCCAGGAAGGTGCAGGGGATGTACAGCCCTTCCAACAGCCTAACAGGGCACTCACCATGCCTAAGCATCTGTCACGAGCCATGGGCTGAGAACCACTAGCCATTATGAAGCAGTACCCTGGAGGGGAGGTCTCCAGCCCTGCCACAGCACAAGGGGGTCTATACATGAAAAGGGTGCCCAGTGCTGCACCTGGCTCTCACAGCCAGCCTGATACCCACAGCATTTCTCTTGCAAGGCCCCAGGGGTTGTAGCATGTTTATCTGGCTCTTTCGTGGTTTCTTTGGGACCAGGTGGTCCCATCTCTCTACTGGTGATGGCAAGCAACTGCTCTGGACACCAAGCCTACTCAGCTACAGAGACAGTGAGAAAGCCTGGGCTCAAGCATGTGAGCAGGACAAAGAAGAGGGTGGTGGAGGCACAGGTCAGAGCAGTCATACAAGAACAAGTCCAGCTGGAAGGAGAAAGAGAAAACTTTCTACACCTGCTTTTCTACCAGCCAGCCATCTCTTCCCTCCTCCTGTCTGTGAGGCCCATTAACAAAGTATCTCGAAGTCTCAGAGTGTCACCTTACTGCAGCCCTGCACCTTCAGGACAGATGATATCCCTTATTTGGAAGGATTAAGGACAGAGTCTGCAGACATACTAAGTACCTTAGCTCTTGCAAACATGAGGTTGTTGCCTAACAGAGTAGGATCTAAATCTCCTTCCCTCCCACCCCCACCCCCCCATTCCCATCTAGATGATCAGGACCTCTCTGCTGCCAGCCAGCTGTCCATCCCTATCCCTATCTCCCAGAGGATTTCTTCCATGCCAGCTGTAGCACAGAGCTAGGCTAGCACACAGCAACATAATAATAATTTGCCTCTTTTTTTCCCCCTGGAATGAACATCCTGTGGCCTGTGCCCTGGATGAGGAGTTTAAGTTCTCCACCCTAGAGAAGAGAACCTCTCCCAGAGCTGTTTCTGCAGGTCAGGAAGCCTCAGAGACCTGCAGGGAATAGAACTTGATCAAAGCCAAAAATAAACTGATGCTCAAGCAGTAGAAACAATTAGCACTCTGCCACCACAGCAGCCTAACGTGGCTGCTGCTCTCCACTCCCTTAAGCAACTCCAACAGGCACAAGGATACCGTGTCCTCTTTAGGGAAAACCTACCAACCTAGAGAGACGATGTCCTGCCCCTACACACGATGAAAATGCAAAGCAAAATGTTTAGGTCAAACAGGAGCTTCACTAGGTGCTTCTAGACAATCTCCTATGGACCAGCCAGGGAAAACGTCAGATCCCAGACTCACTGTGATGCACGAAGAGCTGCCTCAGGGAGGTCTAAAGCCCACCTGCAGGTCAGACGTGCCCCATGGCAGACACATCTGGATGGCCTCCAATGCTGTTTGTGAGTGGCACAGACCTGGCCCTGGAGCCACAACATGCAAGGTGGTGTCATCCTGTGCCCAACTGCGGCTCCAGCAGCCACAGCCACAATGAATGGAGCCAGCATCACCACTCAGGGGACCACGGACAGGGGAGGGAGGAGTTAATCTCTGTCACCCTGTTAACCACTGCTGGCAGAAAAGGACATCCAAAGCCTGCTAAACCTATCCCACACAACCTGAACTCTGTCCTCTGCCTGCCTTGGGGCTGCATCCCCTGGGCAAGCTCAGCCCCTGCATCCTCCTCCACACAGATCCTCCAGATGCTGTGGTTCCTGCCCCCCCAGCTCTCTGTGGCCATAAAAACACCCTGCCTGGAGAAGCACCTTGATCAGGGGGGTCAAGCCATCACCATCTGGGTGGTACCACACACCTCAAGGATTTTATAGCCCACAGGTTTCAAATTTCCTTTCGCAGGGAGCACAGGAAAGTTTCTTTCTGTGTCACAGGACGTGTAACATCACAATCAAAAGCTGTGAAGTGTTCAGTTTCCCCAGAACAAGATGAAAAAAAGCCCTGTTGCTCTCCTAGTTTCTCAAACAGGAGCTATAATTAAACCCAGCAACCACACTCCTGCTGGCCTGCTAACCACCACCTGCAGCAGTACGCCAACCCCTCCGCCGCAAGCGAGCGTGCCCGGGCTCTGTCTCAGGGGAGAAGTGCCTGTTTGTCCCCACAGCAGCTGGCAGGGCTGCCTGTGACACGCTGAACACGCTCCTCGGTCAGGCATCAGAGCACACCATACCCCACAGGCCGACACCCGGCCCCGTCACAGCCCTGCTGCACATGGCTCAGTGGGCTCCCAGTACGGGGAGGGGGCAAACAGACTTCACGTTCAGTCCATCACACACAGCCCTCTCGCCCAAGTACAAGCTTGGCCATACCACCCCTGACTTCCGAGGGCTTTTTAGGCCACAAATAAAGGGTGCAAGTTCAGCCACTCCATCATCATCCTCACTTCCAGGCTCTCAGCCTGGCCAACTGCAGCAATCCATCATCCCCAAGCTGCCCTTGTTCTCACTGATGGCTCAGGCAGCCACATCCCAGCCTCAGCCCACAGCCCCTCACCTTCACCCTGGATGGTCACCACCAAGGAGTTAAGTTTCCCAGGGAGCTGGGTGTGGGGGAGCAGATAGAGAAGGAAATATGATGTATTGGGATTGCGTGCTGTTTTTCTTTAAGGGCACTAAAAGAGGAGAATTCCTCTCTGATTTCCAAGCTGCCTTAGACAGGTGTTTGTGGGAGACAGTCCCAGAAGCTTAGCAGGCCATCTGTCCTGCAGATGATTTCTACAGGGAAACCTTAGAAGGAAAAATAAACCCCATATGCACACACACACAAAGTAAATCAGCCCTTGCTACTGGAAAAGAGCAACTTTAAAAAGCCAGGAGAGCCCTTCAAACAGGGTAATAAACAGTGGTTTTACAGAAAATCTTAAACAACTCTGTATTTCATCACCCATGCCTCACACCTGAGAAAAAACAGGCTCAGAACTTCAAGGGAAAGCAACCCTGGGACCAGGGAGAAGCCAAGGCAGACGCCACATACCCATGACACTGCTGAGGACTGGATCATCACAGTGAAACAATGCTTCTTGGCACTTCTCCCCTCAACAACCTCAAACCTCCCCAGATTTTCTCCCCACTGTGCCCCCAGACACTTGACAGTTTTCACTCACAAACTCTCTTGGAAGCTGATGCTCTTCATTCCCAAGAACCCTCCATCTCTGTGCCTTTCCAGAACTCAAAGTTTCAGGAAATTTCGATTTGGGAGATTCAGTGCCCTCAGCCACACACAAGCACAACATCCCTTTGATAGAGCATCACAGAAGTGATTTCAAAGCCATACTTGACAGACTCTCCCACAAAATTATTAACTCCATCCCCAGCAATGTTATTTCTTATCTGCAGTAACTTGCTCGGCACAATGCAACTACTGCAGTTTATAGACTCCCAAGATGTCTGCAGCTGTGAAATGGAAAATGAAACTCAGAACATTTTACAACTGGGGCAAAAGCAGGTTCTTGACCCGTATCACACGTGGCTTTTCAGCCCCAGCCTGAGAACAGCTGCTGCAGGACACCCCACCACCATCACTTGTTTTTTTTCTTCTTCCATTTTTGCTTCAAACAAAGGGTTCCTCTTCTCCCATAGTCTGAGCAGAGGTGCAATCTAGGCACACACAAAGGCGGGATAAAAGGGCAGATGAATAAATTTGCATTAAACAGGGAGATTGCCTTTTGGTCTAGCCGGGACATCTCCTTGCTGTGCTTCTACAAGCGTGGATGACCTGTAGATCAGACCTGATATAAAACAGCCCAAGTGACCAACAGCTCAAGTGACCACCACCAGCCAACAGCAGAGTTGTCACCAACCCTATGTTATACAGCACTTCCAGTATTATATAAATAAATGTGGATGTGACCATGTAAATATATATTCTATAAATATATGTAAATTATACACTAATAAAGCAAGTATGTAGCACTTTTCTATGAACAAAAGATATGGTTCTATTTCTTTGGACTTACTTTGGGTCCCACAGCATGGTGACAATCTATTGGGACTGGTTAGTAAAGACAATTCAGGTTGCCAGACTTGACAAGTATTTTGGCATTCACTTCTATTTTAGTCTCAGGGGAGAAAGGACCCGCAGAGAACAGTGTCTCAGACTCCCAGCTTGGAGATGTTCCGAAGAGCCTTGACTCATGCTTCAATGAACAGGTGAAGGGAAAAAATTCTGTTCCTCTACTCTGCTCTGGTTAGACCCCACCTGCAGTTCTGCATCCAGCTCTGGGGTCCTCAGCACAAGAAAGACTCTGGAGCGAGTTCAGAGGAGGCCACAGAAACAGTCAAGAGGGCTGGAGCACCTCTCCTAAGAGGGCAGGCTGAGAGTTGGGCTTGTTCAGCCTGGAGAAGAGAAGGCTCAAGGGACACCTTACAGCAGCCTTCCAATACCTAAAGGGGCCTACAGGAAAGCTGGAGAGGGACTCTTTGTCAGGGAGTGCAGTGACAGGACAAGGGGTAACAGGTTTAAACTGAAAGATTGTAAATTTAAATTAGACATAAGGAAGGAATCCTTCCCTGTGAGGGTGGTGAAGCACTGACACAGGCTGCCCAGAGAAGCTGTGGCTGCTCCTTCCTCGGCAGTGTTCAAGGCCAGGTTGGATGGGGTTTTTGGCAACCCCAAAGTGGAGGGGTTTAGTGGAGGGTGTCCCTGCCCATGGCAGGGGGTTGGAACTAGATGATTTCTGAGGTCCCTCCCAACCCAAACTAGTCAGTGATTCTTTGATTTTTAGGTTAACCACTTACTGTCCTGGAGACCAATATCATCTTTTATCTCTTGGTCCTGGACTACCACCCTACACACCCCTCAAACCCATCCTTGCAGCTTGGGAACGCGTTCTCACGTCCTCCCTAAACTATTTGCCAATATCAATCCCTGTTCATTCGCATATAATTGCAACTCCAAGTTTATCACTCCCTTGTGTCTCCTTTACTCAAAATAAACACAGCCATGCGGGCGAGTTTGGGAAGTTGCTTAGCAAAAACACATTGGAAAAGGTTTCCCAACAAAACTCATACTTCAACTATTTGGTAGCCTATCCCCAAGTGGCAAAAAAATTCCCTCTGACACCTTAGCAGTTTCTATAGCAACAGGTTAATGCTAAAAACGTTAGATGCAAAATTCCCCATGTTGGGCAAACAGGAGTGAGGAGGACGGATTTAGAAGAGGGAAACTTCTAAGCAGCTGCTAACAGAGCTAGCACAGCCTCTGCTACTTCACACGTCGGTGGTGAACCTCCTCAGAAGAAATTCCTAGCAATCCACCAGCAGGGCAGTGCGTGGCTCACAGGGACATGTGCCTGCAGAGCACCAGCCTGCAGCACCCCCAGAACCACAGCACCCCTACCCCAAGCAGCGAGGAGCCACAAGGACGGTTCTCTCCTGCAACGCAGCACTGGGAAGCGAAAACAGCCGTTTTCAGGAACGGGATGACGGTCCAGCACTCCAAACAGCAAAGCCCAAAAGACTCAATTGCAAGTTTGACACTGGTGCTGCCCCTCCATGCAACCAAGACCGGGTTATTAACCTCTCACACCTCAGTTTTCCCAACTGTATGTGAAAAATATACCTACAGCCCGAGTTCCCGTGGCTCACGCTCAGCAGATGCGATGTTCCAAAAGCAACTGCTCGTGCTGTACCCCACCGGTGCCGAACGCCCGTTCGTGACACCCAGCTGCTCAGGAAGGCTACAGACTCCTGCGTGGCACTTGGTTCATTACGCACGATGTGTCACAGGCAGAAATGCCCTTCCTGGCCTGAGAAACAACCAGCTTAGCATGACATCAATTTTTTTTCTGTCTGTTTTCACTCCTCGCTGGCAGGAGAAAGCGCTGTGGGAACCTTGGGGTGAACCTCACATCAATACCGCCTTCACACATGCCAGAAGCTCTCGGAAGATCCCGCTGCTCTGATTAAACCCATACGTGTAAAACCAAAGCAGCCACTGCTCCGTGCGATGCCACACAGGACAGGAAGGCGGAGGAGAACCCACCACACCACCAAGAGGGGATTGCTTTTGCCCATGTGGTTCTCAGCTCTAACAGCCCACAGGCTTTCCCCACACACAAACCCCAGGGAGCAGATACAAACCTGAGTTTGCTTTTATTCTCTGCCAAGTCAGGGGAAAAGCCTCTGTGCACGCACGCGTGCTTGTTTGTTTATGCATGAGCTGCCAAATGCCGAGTTATGCACAGATCAACAAGGCTCTCTGAATCCCCCGACTGTGAAGTGTGTGACATTTAATCTCACCCTCCCTTCTGGATTTCATAATGTGCATTATCAGCAGTGGGTGTTCAACACACAAGTACCCTTTAGAAAGCTTTCATCGGAAAAAGGAAGCAATAGGAAGGTTGAAAAAGACAATGCCTCCGATGCGGGAGAGGTTCTCCAGCTTCCACAAAAGGCCTCTGTAGGTGCACTGCGAGGATCACACGCTGAGACAGCCTGTCCCCAGCACCGAGTAAAAGCATTTCACAGGTGGACAGAGCAGAGCCTGGAAATGAGGAATGGGCAGGGTGAGCCATACCCCAGGGGAACCTATTTGAGGACAGGATGCCTTATCTCCTGCAAGGGCTTACCTCTTTCCATGGGAGGTGTCTAGAAGATGAGCAAGACACAGTTTCTGATAGTTTTTGTGTGGATGGGAAAGACAAATTCTTGATCCTTGGAGTTAACTTTTTCCTACCCAGTCCTAGGCACACACTGTAGCCCTTTTGCCCATCTCACAGTACAGAGCCATGCTTTGGGATTAGAGAAACCTAGGCAACAACCTGTAAGGAAAGGGTCCCCTTCTCTTCTGCTGGGCACAGAAAAGCTGTGTCCTAAGTGGACCTGTCCTTATTAGTGACAGCCACAGAGGATATACGCCAGCCTAAGGGACTGAAGTAAGAATTTTCTCTTTACAGCAGAGAGGAGACATACGGGTAGATGCCAACATGTGGCATCAATAGCCTTGGTGACGGGGCATATCTGAGCAAAGGTAAGAGGTCCCACAGTCAAGGAACTCTCCCCATCTCACTTGGTGCACGTGAGAAAAGCCTTAGGAAATAAAGGCTAAAGGTACTACTGAGTAGTCCTTCTCCTTGCCAAATTCACAGTGGCTCCCTACCTTTGATTCCTGTACCCAGTGAGGAAGAGGCAACAGGATGCCTAGGAAGATAAGTGCTAGCAGCACCAGCACTGACAAATCAGGGTCTCAAGTAAGCACGGGAAGCAGAGTTGCAATGTGTTTCATCTCTATAACCAAAGGTTGTTTCAGGACCTTCCCTTCTTACTACAGTTTTAAGTTCCAGACAGGAATGCAATAAGCTCCAGTAATACATGGATACACACACACAGTGGTTTGCTGATGTGCATGTGTGTACATACACCTCTATCAGCAAGCATGTAGCACGGCCTCCTGCTTAGGAAAGCTCACAATTGTCAGGTCCTCTCAACACTTTCCTGTTACCTTATCTGTAAGGTCAGTCCCATGCAGCAGTGGTTCTGGGGACTGTAGGCTGGTCTCTTCTTCCCCGTGTTCTTTGCAAGGGCCAACAAAAGGCACTTGATTTGCGCGGTGATGTGAGGCAGGGAATAAATTGGCTGGAGGAAATAAGCTCAACTGCTTTATTATTTCTCCATCCCTCAACCCTAGATGTGTCCTACTTGTCCAGGAATTTAAACAGCGTATGTTGACATGGCTCATGGGAGGGACTTGTTGGACCCATGATGTAGAGCAGCTGGGTTTTTGCCAGCAGACAGGGCAAGAACACATTCATACACCGCAATGAGCAAAGGGTTGCACAGGGCAGGGCAATGGGTGAGGAGGGTGGGAGGATGTACTATGGGTGCCTGCTGTTCAGAAGCATGCCAGATCTGTGGTCAGCACCTCCAGAGTCTCCACCAGCCATGCTGGTATTAAAGGCAACTAGATTTTATTCTCACTTACCATGAAAACAACCTGGGAATGAACAAACAGCCTAAATTTTTAATCCAGTTCAGCATAACTTTTGACTTCTGGCAGATTTCCTCTTTCTGTGAAGCAATGTTTGGGCGCTCTTTCACAGAATCACTCGGTGGGAAAGATTGAGTCCAACAGTACCTGTTCTCTCATAAACCATATATGTCCCTGAACACCTCGTCTATCCGTCTTTTAAATACATCCAGGGATGGTGACTCAACCCCCTCCCTGGGCAGCCTGTTCCACATATTACTATTAAGCAGCTTCCTCGGTAACTTTTTCTCCTAGGCCACAAAGAGAATTTTGATGAAAAGCCAATACCACCCATCTCCTCTGGGCTTAGTACTGAGGGTTTTTTTACTTTACCTCTCCCCTCTGTGAAGAGGCAGCCCACATTTCCACCTCCTGAGAATACACTGAGCATTTCCCCTGAATGATGTTGTCAGGCAGCCAAAATTAAATGTCCAGCAGAAGGATTCAGAGGGACTTAAAACCACAGACCTTTAATATACCTTGTTTCCCAAGAGAATAGCCTGTCTCCTGAAACTCCTTTACTGCTGGCAATACACCCCCCCCTTTCCATAACATCCTCCTTCCTTAGGTCTCCTTTGAGCACAGCAGAGAGTCTGTGCCCAGGCTATCACCCACGTACCCCTCACAGCTCTGCAGCAACACAGCCCTAGCGAGGCTGATGCCCACGTGGGATATGTCGCATATGGCAAGGCAGGGTGAGACAGCCAGGAAGGCTGAGGTACAGACATCTCCATGGCCGTAAGGAAGAAGGGTTAGGAAGCGTGCCACGCACAGACTGACCTCGGGAAAGCTGCCTGCTCTTTGTCACTGCCATCTGCACATACAGCCGGCCCAGTTGTGAGCCCAGAGAGAGACTGCAGTGCCCAACAAGGGCTGGAGTGATGTTTGGGCTCAGCAATAGGATTCCTGAAATAACCTCTTGTCGGCTGGAAAAAGCTCCTCGAGTCTTTCCATGACCGCAAACAACCAGAGACCAGACTCGTGAGATGGCATCACTACAAAGGAGCGCTCCTGCTGCCATCATAGGTTACTGAATGAACGGTCCTCAGACAAAAACACCAGCTGAGTCACCCACTGAGTTTCCTGAAGACTTGTGGGTTTTCTCTGTAGGTCTCTTGTTCGGCTTGATGACATGGCCTCAAAGTGTTTACTTTGTCAACCCAGGCAGGATACAGAGGGCTGCAAGCCTTTGTGTGCTGCGCTGCCTGCACCTGCCTTCCCCCAGCCCTCTGGGCCAGCACTGGGAGGGCTGCCTGATTTTAATAAGAAAAGGAGGGATTTCTCTGCTGCACACAGCAGCAGGCAGCTGCAGAGGGGACTACACGCTAATCTCCCTACAAAACAGAATCCCTTCAAACAAAGAATTAAGTTGCCAGTGGCCAGCATTAGCCATGCAAGCACATCTCCCGCTACATCAGCTCGTAGTACCACTCGCCAGGAGACTGGACTACTGAACCACTGATTTATTTCTAACTGCTTTCTCCCTTGGTGTCTTTGACTGAGAAAATCTGAAACCAAATCCCCAGTAAAAACTTCCAGGAAGCCCAGCAGCAACTGAGCCTGCTACCAGTCCCTCCACACAAGTCTTCTGGTTTTGTCCCCATCGGTTCAGGAAGCGAGCACGCGGTTTGCTCCCGCCAGCATCAGCGGAAGCCTCTCACCATTAGCACTAAACCCTGCCACAATGACTTTGACCATTTCCCCATTTGGGTGGCACACTCCTCCCCTGCAACCACAGCAGGGGTCAGTAGAAATCTGGATTACAGCTTGCTTGCAGACTGTGGCTTTGAACATCTCTTTGGGCCCTTGGCTTTGCCGGGTAAGATGAGCTGTGTAAAGCAGAGGTCCAATTTTGCATACGGAGGGATAGAAAGACATTCACAGATTCACATAACTGAAACTCACCCCACGAGGGAGATGTGAGTGATAAATGTACCCATGTTGTGAAAACCTGAAGGAAAAGCTGCTGCTGAGGTTGCATCAGGGAGCCAGTGCTGTGGGGATAGTGCAGGCTCCTGCGTGGTGGGTCACCCGACAGAGACCCTACGCATCGTAAGTGCTTCGTTTTCTCCATCTGTCATCCGGGAGCAGCCACACTAACCAGCACCACAGATGGGCACACCAAGATGTATTAACCCTTCCAGATGACAAGTAGCTTCACAAACACAAGCAACCCAGGAAGGCTGAAGACTCATTTATCATTTCCCTTCAAGTCTGAACCATCAAACTGTCTTTGGTTATAGCTGGATTTGTCTTTGAGAACATCTTTTAGCATCTTGAGCAAAAACTCTTCAAACATGGACTGAACTCATGCTAGCCTGTGATCTCCAGGACAGAATCAGACCCATATTTTCCAAGAGAAGGCAGGAAGCAATGTGTACAGGGAACACCTGGTCATATCTTAAACGTTGTTTTCCGGGCCTGGAGAAAGTCCCAATGTATTTGGGGGCCAGCATTGGGTCTTTTCCTCCCAAGACTTGTTTTCACATTCCTACGTCAAAAATACAAAACCCAGAAGATCTACTTTCTATAAATACTGTCCCAGCAGTGCCAAGGTCACCAAGCCATTCCCCCTGGCACCAGGCCAGAAGCAGAACATAAACAATCTCAACATCTTTCTGGTGCACGTGTGCTTTTATTTTCCTGTGCCAGGAGAGAGCTTGACAACAAACACGTAGTGTAGGAAGACAGACACCCCCACTTCATAGTCCCGTTGATCCCTTCACACTTTTGCCTGCTTAGAAAAGCCCCCAACTCCACTCTGGTCAATGTGAAGCCTCCTGGGCAGCCCATCCTGCCTGGAGCAGAGGGAGATACTCTGTGTAGTACCAGGTCTCATGAGGAATGTGGGTACTTGCAGGACCAAGCATTGCCAAAACCACAGCATGGAACAGATCACGATCCAAACAGCTCAAAGTGATGCCTGTAACCAGCACATGGAGAGATCCCTTCCAGCTCCCTACTATTAAATACTTTTGAGAGTTGTGGGGCACGCCAACAGCAGCTGCAGATGCACTGTGGGCATTTTGCACACTTCAGCACCCGATGCTCATTGAAAACCAGAGAAAAACATTTCACTTTGGATCAGGCCCCAGCTTCCAAGCAGCTTCACGCAGACAGAAAATCTCAGGGTAGAGCAGCCAGCTCTGTGGTTTACTCTCCCACAGATCAACAGCCCCACCAACACACACATGCACACGCCCTCCCCGACGCAAGTCTCTAGAAATGCTGTTCTGCCCAACTCTCTCTACAATAAATCTTCTCTACAGGTCTGTGGGCGGAAAGGATAAATTTCTCTTGAGACTATACAGGGGACATCATCCTTTCAGCCTCCTGGCTGGGACAAGCCACCTACTCCCTTGACCTTGCTCTGCCCAGCACACAAAGAACAGTAACATGCAGACACATTCAAAAGCAACGATGTCCCACTCCTCCTGGCCACCATCAGCACCCAGCCCCTCTCCACTGAGGGCAGGGGGACACTGCAGGTTCTCGGCATCCCTTTCAAACCTGTGCACGCATCAGGTGTATTTCTGCAGCCCAGCTGAGTAGTAAGGGCTAGCTGAGGCACCTTCCCACCAAGTCTTGGGATCTTGTTTGTTTTTTGTTTTCACCAAAGCCTCTCCATGTAAACTTCCTCCCGAAGGAGATCTCCCCTGCCTGAAGCATAAACTACTATTTATTTACAAAACACTCTCTTCATCCGCAGACCCTGCAAGTCATTATTCAGCAGACTCTGCTTGAGTGCAGATAGAGTTACTGAGCAAGTTAGCTATGCCAAGTCCAGGATAGCCAGCGCTCTTGCAATGATCTGTGGTTTCTCGTGGCTCAGCTGTACTGGTGGTAGTCCTAATGTCAACAAGGCTTTGGTTGCTGCTGGAGCTTATACCTTCCAGCCTCTGCAGACAGGGGAGCTGGATTAAAGGTTACCTGTTTAATCACTCGCAGCTTGCTGGCTCTGCGTCCTAGGCAGCTGCACGAGGCACGGGGACATTGCTCAGGTAGGGGAAAGGCTTGGTGGACTCCAGCTCCAGGCAGTGTTAAGGCAGGGCAAGAAGCAGGTGCCAGATAAGGTGCTGCTTCTTCCTTAGCCTGGTTTGCTCAGTCAGAGCTGTGCTCACCTGGAAAGCTCAAGATCTGCTGCTGCTCTAGATGGAGCACCTGCTCAGTAGGGACAGCCAGGCACCGCGAGTGGCACAGCCAAAAACATCTCAGCATACAGGGACGTCTGAGTGCCCAGGCATGGGCACAGAGCCCACTGAGAGCTGGCTAACCTCACCTTTGCCATCCTATGATGGCAGAAGCTCTGTCCCGTTTAGTCTCCCTGGCTCCCTTCAGCATCACAGCTCTCACCCCATCCCTTTCCTTCCACCCCCTGGAGAAGCACTATCCTGTCCTCCACAGCTAAGACCTCCCTGCAGCCAGGGCTCCCCACCACACCTACAAGGATGCATCCATGGGAGTGCAGCCGTGCCAGCCTGCCCCATCCCAACGGCAGGCACGGCTCAGTTGCAGAGGCTGGCACCCATTTGGGGACAATGGTCCCTCTGTAACTCTTCCCCAGCAAGCAGAGACGGAGGGGCACATCCAGGAAAGAAGCGAAGTGACACCCCAGCCCTCGAGCGGAGTGGCAGCCTGCAGAAAGCCTTTGCCACACAGCTCCCGGCTGAAGAACCCACCTGCTCATCACTTCACGGGGCGACACGCCTACTGTCCCCTCCATGCCTCCAGGTACCACCCCCCTCCCCACGGCAGCCGGACCACTCACGGCCAGGACAGAGGCAGCCCCGCCGCGGCCAACACAAGGGCTGCTCCCTCCTATACCCGTCCGTCCCCCGCCCACGCTGACTCCGCGCAGCCCAGCCCGAGGGAACACCGGGGAGCTGGCAGGGGGCCGAACGGCCACGGAGGAGTCCACGTCGCCGACCCCCACCACCCCACTCCCCCGACCCGAAGACCTGAGATCTCGGGGTGCGGCGGGGAAAGCCCGCGGCGCGGAGGGACGCGCACGGTACTTACCGCCCTAACGCACGTCCCGGCGGCCGGAGGCGGTCCCGAGGGTTCGGCGCGGCTGCCCCATAGGCAAAGCGATCCGGGGGAGCGACGAAGGGGGCAGCCGGCCGGTTCCGCGCAACCCGCGGGCAACCAAANTGCTGCCCGCCCCGGTCCGGACGGTGCGTGGGTTACCTGCGGGTTACGCGTGGGTTCCGTGTGGCTCCTATGTAGGTTACGCGTGGGCTGCGCCCGGCCAGAACAAAGAGCAGCGTCCGAGGGCCTGGCGGGGGGAGCGTGAAAATAAATCAGCATCTGGGAGCAACAAAAGGCTCCTCGCCCCACCCATCCCTCAGGGTGGGTTCAGGGTTTCGCGTGGTTTCGAGGTCTGTTACGCAGTTCCCCGTGAGCAGGAAAAGGGGAGAACCCTGCACACGGGAGGGGACACACACACGACACGCGTGGGGTTTTTTTCCAAGTGAGTTTGTGCAGGGGGAGCCCGGCTCTGCTGCCCAGAGACCTGGGAGCCTGCTCTCCCCACCAGCCACTCGTGTCCTGGGGGGTCCCGCACCGTTAGGTCCCTCGGGAGGGATGCTTGGGGGGCAGCACGGCCGTTTCCACGCTGCAGTTGCAACCACAACGCCGAGGTTGTGGCGAAAGAGTGACAACAAAACATCCGACGTCGGGGCAATGAGCACTCACGAGGGGTGACAGTGGAGTAGGGGACAGCTCCGTCGCTGTCCTGATGCCACTGCTTGGTTTTCCGTGTGGTGTTTTTGCACATTTTGCTGATCTGGTTCAGGGATCTAGAGGACAGTGGGAGCAGAAGCAAAACAGAGCAGAGAGAGGCGTAATGGGGTGGGAACCTTTGAACTCGCTTTAACCTCTTGGACAAATCCTAATGGGGAGCTGCATCCTGAAACACCCCCTGTGATGAGGTCATTGTAAACACAAGAGTGTCCTTTTAGAAACTTAATGGATCATCCACTGGGAACTGGGCTGGAATCTCTCATTTCACAGAGCCCATGTATCGGGATCTTCAGGAAACAGAACAATTCTTCAGAGGAAATATGAGACATTAAAATGGCTGGATTTTTTGCATAATGGGAGGGGAGGGAAGCTGAAGATTTTATATTTTTTTATAAAATTTCCTAAACCAAATCCATCCCAGACTTGGAGCTAGTGAAACATTTTACTGTGGTAAAGTTCAAAATTTTCAGTGCAATTGTGCCAGAACATGTACGAGAAATGAGATATTACACGTACTCCATCTGGGCTTTGTGGCACTGAAATATGATAATGTAATATGAAAGCACACAGAGCAAAATGAGAAGGCAAAGCTGAAACAATCATGTTTTACATTATTGAGATGAAATAACTACGATATTGTCAAACAAGGTAAGTCAAAATATGTCATGCTGGCTTTTTTCAAGGGAAATTTGCATCCAAGAAACTCTCTCGAAATTGTTTTGAAGAAGTAGCAGGCAGGCGGTTTTCCAGGGATGGCTCAGGCTGCTGCACTGGGGTGCGAGTCGCAGAAATAGTCAACGTCATTTTTCACAAGTGATTCAAACATTTGGGTCATCCGATGTCACGAGGAGTGGCGGGGTTATTTCTGGCATGTTTAAACGTGCTTTTGAAAATATTACTCTTGAACAGGATTTGAATTCATAAACGAGAGTCAGAGGCTTTCGGCAGCAGCTGCTTTACTTGAGACGGCCCAGATCTCCCACCCACCCACCTTTTCCACATTCAGAGGCCTGAGAAGAGCCTCTGTCCTCCCTGCTGAGTATTTCAACAACAGGCCAACCCTCCCCCTCCCCCAAAAAAACCACCCACTCTGTCAGCTCTGCCCCTCTCTCTGGTGCTGTATCAAGGCAGACCATCACAGCATGAGTATTGGTCTGTGTGACTGAGGTTTGGTAAGTAACCGTGGCTGTTCATGTGCGTTTCTCTCCAGCTCCCCAAGCAACAGAAGGATGGAGGGATGCAGGCAGTACGTTCCCTGTGACTCCTTGCGGGCAGGCATGGTGTGTGACACAGGCCTCTGTGGCAGAACGTGCTTGCGAAAGGCCTCACAGGAGGCAGGAGCCGCTCTACAGGAGGCTTTCACCCGCACAGCGCCGGCACCTTACGCGGTGCCCAACAGTCCTGAGTTTTCTCGGCAGCAGCTTCAGTGCGTTCACAATCAACCCCTCGCTGCAGCATCTCGCGCGGGCGACGGGCTAACATTGTCATGCAGCGTTGTACTGCAGGACTGAGGAAATCAAACAGCTCAGTCACCAGCTCATCTTCCACCAGGAGCTTCAGCTGAGGCCCTTAGCCCGGTGATGGAGAAGGAAGGATGCAAAGTAAACTGCGAGCTGTGGGCCCCGGGGGAAGCCTGGGATGGAGGTGGTGCGAGCTGGGACAGGGAGGAGAGGGAGCGGGAAGAGGGCATCGGCACCTGCAAGAGCCTGCCAGAACCTGGCACTTGGATGAAAGGGAAAGGAAGAGGAAAAATCTGTGAGCTGTCCCTAAGAAATGCCCTGCACTTAGGGATGGACAGAGGCAGTGACTCACAGAGAGCCGGACAAACCCAGGAGCACTGATGTCCCTGGACAGCAGTGGGCAAGGGTGCTCCCGAAGCTGTTGAATATCTGTCTGCTCATGAATATCTGTCTGCTCATGAATATCTGGCGAAGGAGCATCTGCAGGGGAGCTTGCAGCTTCCCTGTCTTGGGAGAAAAAGCCTTTTGTGTAATGTGCTGAGCCCCAGCTCAAAGGCATGGCATGAGCATGGGTTGTGCAGTCCCAGGCTGGAGAAAGACCAGCCTGCCTTCTGCATCTCCAAGTAGGACAGGCTGTTAAACACCGTGCCTCTGAGACGTGCCAGGGCAGGTACATCAGGAGGATTTGTTACATGCAGCGGTGAACACATTAAAATACACTCTGGGAGGAAGCAGCGCGGGAACTCAGAGGAGCGCAGATACTCATTGCTATTAGATTGTATGTGGAGCAAGGTCCTGTGATGCTGACAGGGAGGATTTGGCTCTTTCCCAGGGAATGCCGAGTCTTCATTTCTTTCTCCCCCTTGGTCAGTTTGAAGTGGTGGGGCGTGGCGGGGGTGGGGTGGGGAGCACATAAAGCCCATGGGTGGCACTGTGTCCTGCTCTGCCCTGGGGTCAAGGCGGTCCCTGTCTGAGGGCCTGGAGGCTGTGGCCATCCTCTAGTAAGTCCTCTACCAATGCAGCACGTGGTGGGTGCCAAGCTGCTTTATTTAGTCAATAAATAAATAATTGAGGCTTCGGGTGAAAGGCTAAAATTGCTTTCTGTGGGGGGCTTGGGGAGGGCGACGCATCCTTCCCCACCTGGGAAAGCAAGGCAGCCAGCGTGCATGCAGCAGACAGCTGCTTGCAACAGCAAGGCAGGGGAAATAATCAATACTCTGTAGATGAGTCTGGGTTTTTTATTAGCACCTCTCAGAGCTCTGGCCAGCTGTGCCCTCCCGTCCCCAGGGTGCAAGTCCAGCCCAGCAGGTCCTGCAGGACAACATGTACTTCAAGGGTGCTGCACAGTCAGATGGACAGACACTGCAGAAGAAGAAAAAAAAAAGGCTGCTGAGAAAATTGTGTTCCCTGATCTGTAAAAAGGGGTGAGGCCTAGAAAGAGGAAATGTAGGTCCCAGATTGGCGCAGTCTTTTTGTTCTTCTTTCAAGGAAATCTCAAAAAACGTTGTTTCAAATCAGGGCATTTTGATTCGGGGCATTCAGAGTGTTGCATTTGAATCTCTGTCATTACATAATTTTGTGTGTACTCAAACAGAATAATTGAGTGCCATTGGCAAAAAGCCCACCAAAACCCCCCACAAAAACCCCACCACTCTTTAAAAACAATCTCTTCAAAGTTTACCTGAAGCTGCATAAAATGCGTCAATGTATTTGATGAAATGCCATTTTTGGGAGAAATGAAAAACCAAGCAAAACATACAAAACAATGAAAGTCAACTAGCTGTTCCCACAGTGTCATCTGAAGGAGTCAGCAGGCATCTGTGTGCACCCCGGTATCGCTGAAAGAGGCTCCAGCAGCTGCTTCCAGGCTCCTGCGGGACCTTTGTTGTCTCAGCAGGACAGGCACAAACTCTACCCACTGTAAAAGAAGGTCACTTCGAGACAGAGCAATAATTCTCCCCCTCTTTTCCTTGCCCCTTCAGCAGCCTCCCACACCCTTCTGGATTGCCACACTTTGTTCTCAGAATTCTGTGATGCTTTCTTGTTGTTACCCTACAGATGCTTTTCCTTCTGCCTACTCACCCCATCAGCTCTGAGCCTCTCAGAGCATCCGTGAGTGTCCTCTTTTCAGTCCCTTCATGCTCTGTATCTGAGATTGTCTTGTTTTCCCTGCAGCATGTTGAGATGCTTGCTGACTTCAATTTTCACCCTTTAGATTGTCATTTTCTCACACTAGGAAATATTTCCTTGTGTTTCCTTTGAAAGATGCGACACAAAATGCACCGAGCGGTGCATCTGTAAGGTGTAAGATCAGAGATGATCAGACTACGTAGTCCAAACTCCTCTATCCATCACAGTCTCTTGAATCTCATCTAGTTAGAGCTGTATCAAATGTGACAGCCTGTGTTTCTCTTTGGCTGCAGCATACTTTCAGGAAAGGCAGTCAGGACTAGCGCCTACCTAAAAGCTGCTTTGCAGAAGTTACCCTCCTGGGTGCTAAAGGCCTCCAACAACACACAGGCACATCAAAACAGTCTGGCCTTGTGTCTCCATTCACAGGTGACCTTCCCCCACCACAGCCTTCCTCAAGGCAGATGGGTGGCAGGAGCAAAAGCCATCCCCTTGTGCATGTTCTGCAGGCCACAGCTGCCTGCAGGGTGGCCACAGCATCTCTCTGGGTATGAAAACCTGGTGGGATGGGCAGTTGAGTGCCTCTTCCATTCCAGAAACACGTTGAGATGGTTGATCAGCCTCATGGACAAAATGTGCCTAGTTTCATTCTGGAATTTGCTTGGCATCTGTCTCTGGCCACTGGCAGTTGTCGTGCCCTGTTCTGCTGGCTTGAAGGGCATGGCACGGCTGGAAGTGAGGGGTGACATACTCTTCTGAAGGATGTTGGGCTTGCAGTGATGGAGAGAACATGCAGAGCAGTTGTGTTGGATGAGATATAATTTGAAGCTGGGATTTCTCAAAGTTTCTCCACATGGGTTTTCTTCCTCCTGGACATCTGGTTTTGACACCAGGCAAGCTCCTTCCGTATTTGCAGGAGTTGCAGCTTTGTGGCTTCCACATCTAAAGTTCCTGCACTCAGCCTTCACTGGGGGCTCCTCTGGGAGCACGCATACAGTAGCATCACATCACCAGCTAATAAATGAGGTGCCACAGGGTCACCTCCTGGATCCACACTTTTGATGTTTAGAGGCAGCCGATATTATCCCAGCGTGGTCTGTTGCCTGCCAGCGTTCCCTGGTGCTGTGCCAGAGACAGCAGCGTGGTGCTTATACTTGGGATTAAATTTCCACAAGACTCCCACTTACAAACGGTGATCACACCTTGCACTGCACTTCTGCTTCCCTGTGATCGTGGGCAGGGCAGGGCAGGCGGGCAGACAATGAGCTGTGGTGGGTCATAGCTCCAGCCCTGTTGTTCCCAAAGCTCCAGGGCACCATGGCTGTCCCTCCCTTTGGTGATGGTCTGTCTCCTCACCCACCACTGGAAACCCCAAAAGCTTTAACCCCAGGATTGGTGCCACCACAGAACAGGACAGAAGGCAGTGGTCATCCTCACCCCCTGGCAGCAGGGAAGGATGGAAGCAGTGCTCAGGAAGGCCACTGCAAAAGCCCCTCCAGCAGCTTGGTTCCTGCTGGGGAAAGCAAAGCTGATGGAGAGCTGCCTGCAGGGGAAGTGTTGCCTGTGCTTTGGTTTGCAGGTACAGGCTGCCCGTGACTCGAGGGGGGCACATCTCACACCCTTGTGTGGGGGTATCCCAGCCAAAACCCAGAGGGACAAAGCGTTGGGAAAGGGGGAAAGGGCTATGGAGGGTTGCAAAGGTGTCAGAGCTAATGGGGTGAGGTGGGGTTTCCCCTAAATGCCAGGCATCGTGCTGGGGTTGGTAATGCTCTCGCCCATCTGGAAGGCCACTAATGATGCCGAGGGGCTGCAACAATAGGAGCTATAGAAGCAAATGAATAACATATGGAAACGGGGACAGAGCTCCCTCCCAGGCCTGTCCTCTTTGATTTGAGCTGGAAAATTAATGAATAAGCCTTGCTCGGAGCCCTCACTTCCAAGGGCAGCTGTGCTGGCCACTCCAGTCATGTCCAGTGCATCCTCCCACTGCAGAGCAGCCGTGCTGCTACCCTGGAAAAACTCGGGGGGTGAGGGGCTCTCCTCCTCTACTGTATGCATGCAGCCCGGGTCCTCCTGACCCGG